>ATSW01126431.1:0-10746 GCA_000444245.1 Botryllus schlosseri | reverse complement strand
AATCGACAAAAGTGCACCTAAGTTTGTTTGTAATTTGTTTCTCCTGCTTTGTGATAAAATCTATATTTTAATAGACCGCGAATGGGATGTTTATGGAGATGTTAACTTGAGAATGAATATTTGATCCTTGTTGCATTGGCGTCTGTACATGGATTTAACGCGATTAATCTATTGGGATTTAGAACATTGTCTGTTTTAAAAATATCCCCAGTCTCCCCTCTTTGTTATACCTCTCCCCAGTTTTCTCTTGACCTAACCGACCACAATGGGGCTTACCCGACACTGGAAGCCAGCGTGTTCCAATCGTCATCACCGACAGAATCATCTTCGAGACCCGACGCTTTAGAGGCGTCCCGTTTCACCGCAGACGCTGGGATCAGCTTTCCGTCGTCGGCCGTTACCTGAAAATGGGAATTACCAATAAAAAAATGGCTGCAAGCAGATTTGTACTAACTACCAGATTAGTTAGTTTACGTTAGTAGTGAGTAGTCTTAGACTTGCATTCAAAAGATGATTTAGTTGCCAAACAACTGCCAACATGTGGCATAGTTTGAGGTCCGTAATGAAGAACACTTTGCACAGGCCGCTGACTCTGACTCGCTGACTTGGACTCGGCCTTGACTCTAGTCAAAACTATAAAAGTGAGATTGACTTGTGACTCGGAACCTTGCGACTTGGTTACAACTCTGATGGTAACCCCCGCTGATGTGTGATTTTCTTGCAGCCCTTTGCTGGCTCAAGAGTCATCACTACTAACAGTGTCGTAGCTAATTGGTGAGTTTTTGGGGGTTTCGTAACCCCGCAGGTTGGTCTTTGTGAGTGATTACACGCTATGAATATTAGAGACATGCTTTGGTAACAGATCGTTTAGTGCTTGATCTCAGATCATGCCCTGGTTTACCTCCCGGGATTCCAAATCATTACAAACCTGATTGGCCGGTACTGCGATCTCCACGTTGTCTCTGAGGTTGCTGGCGTCGGTGTGCGGGTCGAAACTGTAGTTTTCCGTCAGTTTCAGACGCATCCTCGAAAAGTTTTCCACGTTGGACAGCTTCCAGGCCATTTCCTCTGGATTTCTGAAGAACAGCGTTACTCAAAATATGAAGAAGTCACAGAAGGGCTTCCTGCTGTTCCAGAGTAATCAAGTTGGTTTTGCATACTCGCGTAACATACTCAAATGCTTATGATTTGAGACTAGACTATTACTTCTAGCCCACAGTTTTCAGTTCTTTTCAGGCGATACTAAGCCTACAATAAGTACTTTTCACTCGAGAGCTTCTATGAGGTACAGAACTTCAATACACAATTGAATAGTTTATTGAAATGAACCCAAACATTTTCGGCTGACACTCGTCAGGGGTAATCGTCAGCAGCTATTGGAGAATTGGGAAGAACATTGTATATCAACAATCGTATCACTAAATACGACGTCAATGGCATGAAATTTCGATTATTCGGAGCGAAGAGAGAGCCCAAACTCAATGCACTATTTTTAGATGGTAGGCTACAGGAATTCCCTCTGTAAACACAGACTTGATTGGCCCAATTCTTGCTAAACTCTTCTTCAATATGTCACTGCCATGCTGTGTACGCTTACCTGTTGCTCCACGGCCCGCGTCCACTAGTTAAAAATCGCTTAGTGGCACGCCAGTGTCTCAAAGCGGCAGTGTGCTGGTTGGACAATTGCTTTATATTCTTCGATTGTCTGTCTTCTTCGCACGAGCGTCTGTTTCGAAATGGCGTCTCAATCTACAAAAACAATGCAAAGCCGACGTTATGCATTGAACAGACTCGTACAAGCTACTAGATTATCAATATAGGCAACAACAACTAGAAGAGCATATATTTTCGCCTGACACCCGTCATGGGTAATCGTCAGCAACTAGTAGAGAATTGGAAAGAACATCGTATATCAACAATCGTATCACAAAATATGACGTCACCAGCATGGAATTTCGAATGTAAGAGAGTTCAATGTGCTATTTTTAGATGGTACACTGACTCCTTTTGTTGACACAGCCTAAAAGTCGACTCCAGGGCACACAGATGAAAGTGTGTTGATTGTTGATATACAATGTACTTACCAATTCTTCATTAATTGCTGACGATTACCCCTGACAAGTGTCAGCCGAGAATATCCGGGTTCATTTCAATATCAATATACTATTCAATTGTATACTGAAGTTATGCACCTCCAAGAAGCTCTCCAACTAAACAGGTGCTGTGATAGAAACTCACGAGTTGGCTTAAAATCGATGCTTTATTTTTGCTTGTATAATACATGCCAAACATCAGGTGTGTGACAGAACTGTGATAATTTGAGTGCTGTGTTAGCAAGGCGCAAGCCTGGATAAAACTCATGAATTATTATGACTCAAGGGTGCATAACACACACCAAATCAGGTGTGTGGCAGGATTGAAACTTTTTTAAGGCTGTAATTATTTATATCAGCCTCAAAATGTCGAGATTGTGAAAGTCACAATTTAATTTTGAAAATTTCATCGATATTCTTGTATTCTATTTCTACTAATCGAGAAGTCACCTGAGCTCCAAATCGTAACTTGCTCTCGCCTGCCTCTCGGTCTCTCTTGTGGCAAGACACGTTGATGTCCTCCATGACCTCGCTCCAGTATTTTGTCATCAGGTTGTGCGAGTCGCGAAACGAGTCCTCCTCGTACTGGGCCGCTTTGTGCTGCACCTGCACCAAAATTTACCCCAAAAATAAGTTTGAGAAAAATTCTGTCTACAGGGAACACTGAATTTTTCTGGTTATAATTCAACATTACGACGGTCTCCACATCATAATTCTCAGCGATTTCATCCGATAGACTAGTACGAGTAGGCATAACATTGTCAAAAACAATTCGGAATTCATTTGGTATTAAGTCTCCATCACAATCCACACCGAGTAATGACGAAAATTTCAATACGAATCGGATGAAAATCATACATTTCAAGTAATATGAAGTCATTTCAAGATTATTTTGAGATATATTTCGCAATCCAGCAAGAAACCTACCAGACGTTTAATCAAGTTTTTCATAATAGTTTTTTACCAGTTAAAAAATTAGTTGCGTCTGAAAGCTTTTTCCGACACTATTTTTCTGGTTATAATTTTACATCACCTTCCTGCGATCCAGCCAAAAACCTACCAGGTCTAGTCACGTTTTTCCTAATATATTATTCCAGTTATAATATTCGTTAATTACATTTACCAAAGTTTTGCTCAAGACACATTTTTCCAGTTCTAAATTTTGAGACATATCTTTTCAATCTAGCGAGAAACATGTGAAGGGCTAATCAAGTTTTGACTAAAACTAACCACGACTACAGAATTTTCAGTGATATTTCTCAGCAGACCAAGCAATCACAGTATATTGAATGAACATATACTCACATGTTTACTGATAAAGAGCGTCCATTCGGTGGACTGGCAGTATCCCACAAAGTCGTCGAAAAACGTCGCGCTCCCGCTGGTGGGGGGCAGGTCGTTCAAGAAGGCCCCGAGCCCCAGAAGATCGTAGTTCTTGTCGAGCATGTCGCGAATGAGGGGCACCACAAACTTTACGATGTGCGTGTCGGCTGCGTTGTGAAAAGATACCGAAATGAACCGCAGAAAAAGGTATAATGAGACAATCAAATTTGTAATCCGGTCGTAACAAGTCACAAGGTTCCGAGTAACAAGTTAATCTGACTTGTATAGTTTGGACCCGAGTCAAGTCGAGTCATTTACAATTCACCACCGAGTCAAGTTCAAGTCCGAGTCGGTAGGTAAAGGGTCAATTCCGAGTCATAGTGTCGTGACTCCAGCCGGAGTCCAAGTCATTGTGTTCCCTGTTCAGTTTTGAGTTCAATCCGTTTCAGCTCATTTTTTCCAACTCTGCTCGAGTGATGATAGAATCGCTTGCATTCATAATATCGTAATTGATTGACTGATAGAAGAAATACCAGTAGTGTGGTGAAATTACTATTCTTTGAAGTTACAATGAAATATCTGTCTTGGCCGTCCTAGTCTCGAGTGATATGACTTGGTTCGAGTCATTCGAGCCATTACAACCCTTGACAAATGTATTTCTTTTGAATTGGGAATGTTATTTAATTGCCAAATTCTTGCAAATTCAGTCGGTCTAATTCTCATCTAATTTGAAAGAAAGCGTAGCTATAATCAGGGTTGCCATCGACATGGATCCAAAAATAAGGACAGTCGAAAAATTAGATTGGCATTTAAAAGCGTTTTCGTACATACTGTGTATTTATACGAGGCGTGGCATATCATTTTCCATACTTTCGCCAGCCCCCACAAGGTGATAAACCAAACTTCTTCACCTCGCTGTGATTGGAGGCGTCAACCAATGTGGGATAAGGCTGTACACCAAGTTCAGACAAAATCATTTCTGAGTGTATAGAGCAAGACCTCCAGTAACAAAGCTTGTATAGTCTTGGTCCGGACCGAAGCAAACTCCTTGCGGTGTTATAATCGGGGAATATTGCGATGTGCAATCGTTGGTGAGGAATGATTGCTGGTTTTTGTCAGCATAGAACGCCCCAGGTATCCTCAGCAACAGCTGACACACTTCTTGTGTTTTGCGGTATCAATATAAGTTGAAATAGCGGTCTTTTTCATATGGCCTCCAGGTCAATGTCACAATTGCAGATATTGCAACACAGATACCAGAGGAAAACGATCAAGTTCTGTATTTGTTGAAAATAAGACAAAATAAGGACGCAAGTCGAAAACAAGGACATTTCTTAGAAATAAGGACAGTTGAGTTTTGTAAGACGTGGCTTTTCAAAATAAGGACAAATCTTTGAAATAAGGACGGTATGGCAACCCTGGCTATAATTCTATCTCAAACCTAGTTCGAAAAATCTGAAAATATTCTAGTCTGCAAACACTCCCCTCACCCACCTTGTATGCTCTTACACTGTATCTTCTGCAGGCAATTCAGCACATAGCATATCTCCTCCGTGCTTTTCGGCGTCCTAGAGTGTATAAGATGATGCAACCTAGCCGCTGCCATGGCTACCAGGTCCAGTACGCCGGTGCCGATACAGCCTAAAAGTAGGCGTAGCCCTACGCCAGCCAGCTCGGCCCATTCGGTGGAACCGGCCAGTGAGGCGTCGGCCGCGTTGTCCCACACCATCAGCGAGTCCATCAGGTTAAACGTATCTTCAAGAAGCTGAAAAATAGTTTAAAGAATGTAAAAAATGCTTTTTTTGACGCTTTTACGAATGAAATTGCCGTTAAAAACGATAGAAATAGTTCATGTATCATGGAAACTGACTTTGTTTGATTAAAGCGCACTGAAAGATTTGACCAGAGTAAGACAAGTGCAAAATTTTTTACTTTTCCAAATACCATTCGGATCAGAATTATAGATAGCTTATTCCAAATTAGAATAGCATTACAATCAATGANTTGCCAAAAATCTTGGAAATGAAACAAAATTCATATCAGATTGGAGTTTAATCTGCTAATCGCGAGAATNNCANATNTATGTACCAAGCTCGGCTATGAATATACTATTCAATTGAGTCATATTTGCGCCCTCAAAATNAGNAAATAAGTCCCTGAGNNATACCAAAACTGTTTTNCGTTGCACTTTCCAAGATCGCCTTAATCAAACATCAACATTTCATAAATTACCTTCAACGACCACACGTGCGGCACATCAGCGCTGAGATTAACCAGAAAATCGCCAGTGTGTCTTATCAGTTCCGCGGACTTATCAGCGACGTGAATAAACGTAGACGTTGGAGCCGGCTTCGGGTTGGCCGCTGTGAAAAGGCTGATGTAATTTTCGGCTCTGGGAGTGTCGCTAAAAACCACTCGTTACATCACCATAACAGTATGAAAGATGTGGAAAAAGCATATATGTACCTTTTACGCCGTCACAAACAATATAATGCTAGTTTCTACATCATAATTAAGATAACCTGGTATTTTAGGACCGTGACTATTTCATTGCACTTTGTGACAATGCTGTGAGTCGATCACGACCTGAAAAATGGAAGATTTCGACCTAAACAACGATAATTTCGACTTCTTTTTACCTTAAAAAACTTAATTTTGAATAAATTTTGCCCTCGTGCATTCAAATTCTAAAGGTGTTTTTGCACATAATGTCAGAATTGTACTACTTATCATCTTCATTTCTGGTTGAAACCTCTTTTTGACATATAAACCAACAAATTTTTACACAAAAAACTTTATGTTAACGAAATCTGTACCTTGAAGAATTCCAGTAGTTACATCACGCATTAAGATAGAAATAATTAAAATTTGTTGCAGTACAATGAAAGATACTTTCCTACATTCTCGGGTAGAAAGTGTCTGTCCTTATCAAGTAGCTTGCCAACAATATAGAAACGAATTACCGTTCAACAGCAGCAGTTGTTGACTGGCAACACTGAAGTTGTGCGGACACTGCTGATGACACTTAATGTTGTCTACATCACAATTATTCGTTATTCTTGACATTCAAGAACCAATGCCCACGCAGTCATGCTTCAGTTAGGATATTGCGGTACATTAAGCATAAGACTATGTCAACCTATTTGTTTCATTTGACCGTTTACGATTCACGATGAACACACAATGGGCCGTCTACAACAGTAGGCCTATAAAGTAGGGTACAAGCTGTAAAATGTCAAATGATAAGTTCACTGACGGTACAGACACCTATGATACGAACAAGATGCAGGCTGCAAAAAATTCAGACTTTTTGACCTAACGCTACAATTTTGACAAAATTTCGACTTATGCCGGCCCTGCTAAATACATACCGGCCGAGCCCTCGCGCAGATCGGAGCACGCCGCCTCCGTGCATAGCTCCAAGACTCTGAGCTTGACTGCGTTCGCTGGCCTTATCAGTTCGTGAGATTTGCCCAGTTTTTGAATGCACCCGAAGACCTGGCCGCGAGCCTGCACAAGATAACATAATCGCATCAAATTATAGAGTCAAATGTGAACCAAAAATGAAATTTACTCACCTTCCAAGCGTCTTGCGAAGTGCCGTCAATACCTCTCCAGATGGCGAAAAACAGGATCTGCGTCACCGTGTCAAATAATTCTTCCTCTATCTCCTCTTGGTTCTCACTAGGAGTGCTGGCGTTAAGGTCCTGTATCAAATCAACCTTCCATTTATTTTAAATCATTGCTTCCCAACCAGTGAAGCATTTCGAAATATCGCAGTTTTCTATTCAATATGTAATACAGGGCTGTATTGGTTGCTATATAATGCCAGCAATCTTCCAATCGTTATGACTCGAATATGTATTAAACCATCGAAGACTTGAAAGTTCCATTGGCAGCATCGCAACATACGAAACATGTACTGTAGGCCTGTTCAAAAATAACCTTCTTTCCTGAATTCCAAGCCGTAGAAGCAGAGTTATTCCAGTTTTCCGATGATAGTTCTTGGATTATCCACCGATCAAGGATCATCTCAGAATTATCAACGAAAATCTGAAATAACTCGGCTTTTACGGCTTGGAATTGAGTCAAATTCGTTCTGCATCGTTTTTGAAGACAGCGCAACAATTTCATGGGGTTGGCAGACAAATTTGAAAAAGAATTTTTATTGCATTTTTGGGCAAATTCAAAATTTTCAAACTGTACAAAACCCGCGTATATCGGTTGGAATGAATTCAAATTTGGTGTGCGTCGTTTTTTAAGGCAACGTAACAGTTTAATCACGTAGCCAGCAAGATTCAGGAAAAAAGGTTATTTTTGAACAGCCCTAATGTACTGCTACACACATCAGGGTTGTAATGACTCGAGTCACGATTATTTTTTGGTGAGTCGACTGCGTAAAATGACTTGATTTGAGTCAATTTTTGTATTGACTCCACTTGTACTCGAGTCAATGTGCATGACTCGAACCACGTCACATGACTCGAGACTAGGACGGCCAGGACAGACAATTCATTGTAACCTTGAAGAATAGTAAAGTCACCACATAATTAGTGTTTCGTCTATCAGTCCTCATACTTGAAAAATAGGGCCAGAAACTGTTAAGACTGAGGAAAATTACGATATTATGAATGTGAGCCCGTTTATATCACTCAAGCAGAGTTGGAAAAACTGGATTGAACTGAAAACTGAATAGTGAGCATAATGACTTTTGGACTCGGACTTGACTCGAGTCAAAACTGTAAAAGTGAGATTGACTTGTGACTCGGAACCTTGTGACTTGGTTACAACCCCGAGTTTTCACCTAAAAACACACCGGATAACATAATCTCAGAACAGAAATAAAATGGATATTTGACGACACTCTTGGAGGCATATAGCTTTAATATATAATTGAATGATATATTCATATTAAAACAAATCGTCAGGGGTCATCTGGTTTATTTCAATATGAAGATATTACTCTATCGTAAGCGCAATAGATATTCTCTCTTACCATACTGGTATCCAGCAGATTACTCAAGCTTCCGCTGGTGACAGACTGATTCTCCGGGCTGAAGCTGAGGTATTGGTCCGATAGAGTAGGGCTTGACTTGTCTCCACGTCTGCTGTCTGGCGTTGAAGCCCTCGCTTCCGAGAAGCTGCCGCCAAACTCTCTCATGACGGGAGAGCTCAGCTGCGTGATTATGTTGTCCCTGAAATAGAAATTTCAGAATTTGAAGAGCTTCTTGTAGGTACAAATCTTCAATATACGATTGAATAGTATATTCATGTTGAAATGAACCCGAAAATTTTAGGCTGACACTCGTCAGGGGTAATCGCCAGCGACTAGCATAGAGAATGGCATTGAATTTCAGAATTAAATGCATCTTGAAGCATAGGTAGAATGAATTGAAGATGCCTCGACTAGAGTCAAAACTATAAAAGTAATATTGACTTGTGACTTGGTTACAACCCTGGCTCTGACAATCTTTTGTCTTAAGGGGTTCTCAAAAGGTAATTTTTTTTCAAATTTTACTGGTTCGGTGATAAAATTGTTACACTACCATACATTTCAATACACGAAACACAATTTCAAGTCAAAACACATGCGAAGAACATAGTTGGATTCCTCCTCAAATCCTATTCAACTATATATCGAAATTCTTCCAAGAACCTCTACAAGTCTTATAGAACAAATTTGGCTTACTTCAATTTTCTTAGTTCTTGCGGGAATGAAGTTGGCTTTTTCATGGGAGTATATGTGTCCTGTTGGCCGGAAACGTCGAATGATTTCTTTGTGATCGCCGACTCGATGGAATTTTCGTCGTGTGAGTCTGAAGAATTGCCTTTGAAACAATTCGGATGGCATTATTTTTAAATAACCAATATGAAAACTGCTGATTCATTTCAGCACCGTCAGAATGTTTAGGAAAATTAAAATTTTAACACGATTTCAATTCAAAGAAGCTTACCCTTGTCGGCGCTGTGGCCCTCGGCAACGCCTGAATCTGTGCTCGGGGTAAGGACACTGTCGGAGACTATCCCTGCGTCCTCAGATCTAGGCAGAACACGCATCAATTTGCTATTGGAGTCATCAATATACAATCATATCATATCCTATGCCTAGAGCTAACGAGATAGGTCTTATGACTAGTTTTACGACTATTCTATTATTACTCATTATGTTGTCAAGGGTATGAATAATTTAGAAAGTGAAAATATATACCTTTTATGAGAATAACGATAATTCGATATCACATTTAAGGTAATTCGGGGCTATTTTCACCACACCTATCTCACTGCATTTTGTCACAATGCTTTGGGTTGATCAGGACTTCATAGAAATGTCACTAATCATACATACGGTAGCTTAGCACTACACGTTTCGTATGCTGTGGTACGGCCAATCGAATTTTACAGGTTTCCAAAGCTAAGTACACACGCGTTCAACCTCAGAAGTGTGTTCAACGAACCCAAGGACGAGCTCACACGAGCTCACAATGTTATTAAGACTGGCGTTCAAGTTCACAAGAACATTTGAAGTTGAAGGTGATCTCAAATGACCTCGCCAGTGCGAGTTTACATAACTTTACGAGTTCATTTCAACTTACATCCAAGTTCACAAGGATGCTTGAACTCGAGGTCGAGTCCAAATAGGATGATAGGCCTGAGTTCGAACAAGGCCTCAAGGTTATATGAACTCTCATTCAAGTTCACAATAATATCCGAAGTACATGCTGATCTCAAATGAACTCATGACTGCGAGTTTACATAACCTTACGAGTTGATTTCAACTAACATCCAAGTCCAAAAAGATGCTTGAACTCGAGTTGAAGTCAAAATAGAATGATAAGCCTTAGTTCAAACAAGCTCTCAAGGTTATATGAACTTGTGTTCAAGCTCACAAGGGTGTTAATACTCAAAAGTCCAAGTTGAAATAAACTCGTGAGGTTCAACTACAGACAAGTTCACAATGAAAATTAAACTCGCGTTCAACTTCAGATTCAGAATAATGTTTAAACTGAAGGTCGAGTTCACACAAACACACCCGGTTATTTAATCTCACATTCAAGATCATTCCAAATTGTGTTCGGGTGGAACTATTTGAAACCAAAATTAATTACAGTAGAAAGAATCCAAAGATTCAAACGCAATGGAAAACTCGGATCAACGGCAAGAAGATTGAAGCACTACAACCAATCAATCTGAATACTCAGAGTCAAATACACCGACACAAAGTCAGTGAATAAACTAATCCTCACAACATGTCTCACCTAATTGATATGCTACCCCTTTGCGATGACGTGGAGTTATATTTCTTGACAAGCAGTCTCGTTACAACATCCTG
>ATSW01126406.1:0-10760 GCA_000444245.1 Botryllus schlosseri | reverse complement strand
GTACATACGCGTCTCGAACGTCCTGCGCAACCCTATTGTACAAACAGAGTGTAAACTGAGCCAATTAAGTTCAAACATATGAACTGAGTCACCATACAATTACATACTACATGACAATAAAATCACCTTATTTCCTTTCCTGTGACAGAAGAGCGGAATACTTGACTTGTTTACGAGATACTCTAAAGACATCTACACAACCGTGGTTGACCTAAACCTGACTTGGGTTTTACTTCTAACTGCAATCGTTTATATCGGACAATGGCTCATTTTCGGCGGCGTTTACTATATATTTGCGATCTCCAACGGAGATGTCACCGCGAACAGTGTCGCTGAGAATTCCACGACTGATCTGCCTCCACATACTCCTTGCGTATCGAATGTCTACGATTTCGTCACCGCCTTCTTGTTTTCGATGGAGTCCGAAACTACCATTGGTAGGTAACTATAGGTGTATTGCGCACCGGACATGGATAATTATGATTGAATAGCCTGCGTGCATGCTTCTTTGAAGCTAGAACCTTCTCCGGAAAATAAAATCATATATTGCGCATACCAGACATCATGATCCTAAGTGTTTGTATTCCAAGAGGGATTAGTTCCTCTCTTGTCAGAATCAACTGTTGTACATATGAATGACAATGAACTCGTACTGTGGCTGGCTTGCTGTCCAACCCATGTACAATTGTACATTGTACAGTACACGCTAGGAAAACTCATACGTAACACCATTTCGTAACAAATTCTGATATAAACAAGAAAGCTATAATTTATTCGTATTAGATAAGTCATCGGCGTTCGTCATCCATGGCGATAAGCGATAGTCAACTTCTGCGCTTTAATTTCCTGTATGTTTACATCGGCTCAGCGGAGACTTTGTTGATACTGTTGTAACGTAATCGTCCAACGCCGAAGTGTCGCTCGGCTTATAGTAATCGAAATGAAACGCGTAATTAGCGTATTATTGACTTGTTTCGAAATACGTGGAATTGGTTATTTTCATTAGCCAACTTGACCTTCGAGTAGCCCGGTATATACTATATACTATTCATAGCCTGACAGCATATAATTTACGTCACTGTGATAGATTGAGTATATCGGTGAAAGATATCATGCCCCGCCCACTATATGTTCACCACATACCGATTTCTTCTACAACCGAGTTTTAAATACATCAGAAAGTACACATTATCTGGACAAACATATTGGCTAGTAACAACGATTTTCTCTATATAGTGTGCTTTTGTAGGTTACTTGATGAAGTATTCCGAAGAGTATGTAGAATGTAGATAAAAATGCCAAATTATCCACAGGTCAATATGTCATGAACATCGTACATGTCTCTATTATATCGGTAATTCAATCACCTTGAAATTTCAATTGGCAATTCCTTTTATCGAGCAGTAAATCGGTATAGTTTTGCATAGACCTGCATTGCAATATCGCTGCAAGCAAATGCTTCGCTGATAGTGTTATCACATTGCATGCATTGTTGATGTACGCAACTACCCGTGTGCACGACTGTGTAAAAGTACATGTAGATATTGCTTTAGAAAGATTTTAGTTGGGGCTGAGCGTGAGCAATATTGTTATAAAAATGCGTCCATGAACTATAATTTATGCATCCCAACCGTGAACTGCATCGACTTATAGTCAACAAAAATCTCTTTCAGGATACGGCTCAAGAAGCATGGGCGTTGTGTGTCCTGGAGCAATGACGATGCTGGTAATACAGTGTGTTTTATCGGCGATATTCGATACCTGGGTAATAGGATTGTGCTATGCAAAGTTTGCGAGCCCGTATCATCGCAAAAGCACTGTCATGTTCGCTAAAAACGCTGTGATCTGCAGAAGAGACGGGAAAAGGTGGCGTTGTAGATATACTCCGAATTCTCAGAGTATCCTCGTACATGAGATATCTAATGTATTCAAAATCGACCCATTTTTCAGGTGCCTAATCGTTCGTGTAGCAAACCTGAGAAAGAGTCTATTATTAACTGTGTCCTGCAGAGCGAGGATTTTAACCCTTCGAGGTAANCTTTAATTGCAGGGAGAATCACTTCCATGNACCATTAATCCGTTATGAATTGCCTGTTGCGTGTATTCATATACATCATACAACATCATGGGTTTCGTGNTTTGAGTTTTGCGCTGTTTGGAGTGTGANTGTCNCNTANTTGNAAGTANNCGTGGACGTGGGGCCGCTTGGCTGCGTGGATTAAGAGGCTATCGATGCGGTCTCATTGGCAAAAGTCCACACCAATATGATATTGTATTCCTTCCATTCAGCTCCACGACGTGGAGCCCACAACGATGGTAATTTACAACAAGACGAACTGTCGTTCCAGAATGAGAACGGCATAATGCTAACAGCGCCGATGGAATACCGACATGTTATTGATGACAAAAGCCCACTACATTGTGAGTCATAATTTAATCTTATTTACGAAGGGAATGACCAGGTTCACGATGTAATGTTTAAACATTACGTATTGCTCTTCAAACACAAGTCCATTGACAGTTTCGGTGGTCTAACGTGTGATTCAGTTAATCGCAAATGTAATTTCGCAGCGCTATCGCCGCAACATGCACTGCAAAATCTTCGAATTTGCTGGCGACCTTCAGCGTGTGGTCCGTCAGCGGCTGCTTTGTTAAATATTTTTATAAAATTTCTTAAGTTCGATTTCCGAGCGAAACCAACACGAATTACGACTTGATTTTTGATTCTTTATGTAATATTTTGTTATGCTTAACTTTATGTAAATTCCTGTGGCATATGACAGAATTGGCCAGCGAGAAATGTAGTAAAACCTTTCGGATTTTAACCTATCCCTGACTCGACACCGTAACAAAGCAGTCTTTCGCGACGCCATCTGGTCCTACACTCTGACATGCTCATGCTCATTACCCAGCGCTCTTGCTAAATATGACGTTTCTTGTAAACTGTAATAGTGATATCACCAGCAATAATTGCATTGTGGCGGTTACCGTTCTTTAATATTGCCCGAATATTTCGGACGTCACAGTGACACAAATAGTAGTCACAAAACGTATGACCAACCTGCTCACTATCGCAATTTACGAATGCGTATCTCTATGTNTGTAGCTATACCGGNGGAATATTTTGAATCGGAGGAAAAAAATTGGTTCGAAGTCGTNGTCATCCTGAGTGGAGTGATAGAGGCCACGGGGATGGTATTGCATGCCCAGACGTCGTACCTTAGCTCTGAAGTAAAATACAAGCACAGGTAAGTGATATTTAGGTTTGGACACTTNAAAATGTTGTTACGTGGCTAGGATTAANCCTGTTGAAGTGNGGATTGAGCTATATGTCTGACATCTGNAAANAGTCGGAACAATCGNGACTATATGNCGTCAACTTCGTCGAATTTACTTGGGNATACACAGGTTCCTTTGTACNCTGCAATTGAAAAACCAAAACNCGCNGNTCTATATTGTTTTGTAAGCGTAATAATGTANCCCTCTTCACTCTAGGCCCAGNTGGGTGTATNATTTTAAGCCTAGTCCAAGTCGTTTCGCCACCTCCATCCCCCCTCCCCATTCACTGTATCACAATGCTGTAGCGTTTTTAAAGGATAGAATTATTAACAATAAACTCAGCTCAGCAGTCAGCACACATAATTACATATTTTGACGAAGAAAAATCGTCACAAACACCGATCATATAAATAGCTTTTTCGCTATTGTTGATTTCGTCATGACGATCATGATGAAGATAGGCTATGCATCACCGAATAACAGTATTGCTCTAAACATCATGTAGGTATAAATGCCTAACGTTTTTATAGGAAAATCATGACCGTGAGATGTCGCTACATCGCCGTTGGCGTTTCTTGTCTTGTCTCATGAAAACGAAAAGTAACCGTGCCCTTAATGGCCCGTATAACTATTGTAAATTTGATAGTGCTTCATCCTTCATGTGCCACGTCCAGTGTCCATTTTAAAACAAACTTATGTCAACTTAGTCGTTTCGTGACTGTGTCACAAACCGCTTGTTTGCGTGCCGACCGTTTACCATTTAATCCGTGGGTGCTACTCATTACGCAATCTGTCTCGATGGGGAATCGACTACATCCAGATCTTGCCCTCTGATATTGAATGCTTCGAGGATCGGTCCCGTGAGGGTGTCAGTAGCAATGACTTCGATATTGGCAACTAACAGTTTGAATTCACTTCCCGCGTCCGCTAACTAGCTCATTGTGGGTTCTTGATGTATTCCTACCGAACTGCACATTGTGTGGAATTCAGTGAGATATTAGGCTATATCAAGTCAATCACAATTGCATTATTTGCTGTATTTTCTGTTGGTACGTTGTCTCTCGCGTTTATTGTCGCATACTGTAAGGGTCGTTTCGGAACTCGTTTATGATTGTTAAGTGAAGTAAAACCTGTTAAATTACCGGTATGTCAATTATGTCAATCTAATCCAATGATGAAGAGGTACCTTAACTACCACATGCGTCATTCATTTTGATCACATAGTCGTTGTATGTTATTGCATATTTCTTTCCATCCCGTGTGCGTTATGTCGCCTAGATCAGTGGTTCTCACTAGTGTGTCGATTGGACTGCTCAGGGGTGCCGCGAGAAGATATAGTTCTCTTATTTTTTATCCACTCAAAACGCACACTCGCACAGTGTGCAATGCAATGAATAGATAGGAGGATGTCGAAACGACCAAGTACCGTCTCTCAAACTGGCACCCCCTCGGCATAACGCCTGTGTTCGATTATGATCTTTCTTTCTTTTTAGGCTTACTCTCTCTTATCATTCTCTTCCTTGGATTGGTCCTTGATCGGGCATTTCTCTATGGTGAGGGTTTACCTAGGCTCCTCCTTGATGTCGGATCTGCAGTAACATAAAAAATCAGTGGGCCATGCGAGCGGAAGTGGGCCGTTCTGTAAGTTTGCATCTCAGGAATCATAATAAGTAGGGCAAATTTTTGTTGCAGTTAAATCCGTGGAAAGTTGCATTTATTTTTGTAAAAAGTTGCAGAAGTTGCATTTTGACCACATTTTGCTCGGTTGACTAAAAAAAAGGTCAACTCCCCGGATTGACTAAAAAAAAAGGTCAATTTTCCGGCTCAGCTCCCGAAATACCCGTAAAAGCGTTACTTCGGTGCTGATTTACGGTGTTTCAGTCGAATTTGGCCGTGTATTTCACCAAAATCGAAAATATTTTCATGAAAAATCTAGAAAGCTGCAAAATGTTGTAAAAAGTTGCATGGAAAAAATGGACAAAAGTTGCAAAAAGTTGCACTATAAGATTCCTTCAAACAGCTTAAAACAGCATTCTACATATCTTACGAGTATTTAGGAAGCTGCCGGAAGCTGTAAAAAAAGTTGCAAAAGTTGCAGAAACTTGCCCTAATAATAAGCAATATCGGCCTGGTGTAAAATGACCATAGATGCCCTATATTTGGGAAGATGATGACTAAATAAAGAATCAGAAAAAGGTCATCAACCTGCGTCATGTCACTGTTCACCCCCTCGCTCGAACGAGGGTGGCTAGAATAAAGGTCAACACCATCGGCCAAACCTCAAAATCATTGTCTAATTGCTCGATGACCTTTTGTTAGTTATCAGTTATCACCTTCCCGAATGCTACTGTATCTGGGTGAGTTAGTGTACCACCACCATTGACGGTGGTGGCCCTGGTTTAATTCTTGGCATCAGTAGCAACTTCCGATGCGTTGGAGGTTTATCTCAGATTATCCTCCCCTACGCCGCTGTGGTCTTTAGAATGAAAAGCCTACCACTTAACGAGAGATTCTGGAGTCGACGTCGGTCGAACTCGAACCCGCGACTCAACAATGTTGCAGCGATGCAACGTACGATACTATACGACAGTGCTCTTCAACCTTTCTCGTCGTGGTACACCCTTTTAAGGTTTACCCGAAACTCGTACACCCCTGACCAGGTCCGAAGCAGCACTTCGTCAACCCCCTCAAAAACGTTGGTCATACCCCACCATGGAGGGATAAACCAAACGACCAATTTCTGTAATTCAATATTTAATAGGTCAATAATATCGGAAATTGCATTTATATTACTATAAATTTTCTATCCTCTCTCTGCCCACGTAATCAGATTTATCAGTAGAGCTGAGCAGGACCGAAAAACCACTTCGCCAGGTCCATAAAACGTTGGTCTTGGGCCCCCATATAGCGATAAATCAAACCTATGAGGGGATACGCCCCCAGACCCTTCATCTGGCTTCACGTTTTGCCACTACTTGTGAGCTAGATTTGTTGTACTGTCTGTTGCGAGTTGCGGCAGCTTATGTCGTTAAACCGCGCGAAGCGCGAAAATTGTATATAATCCATGACTGAATCGGTCAATATGGTCGGGAATTGCTTGTATATTGCTATCAATTTTTATCCCCTCTCTGCTCCCGTAATCAGATGTACCTGTAGAGCTGAGTGAGGTGTTGTCTTGGAAAATGAAGGGCCCGTAAATAATAATTAAACATATTCGGGCGGATCTGTTGGTATAATGATTTCGGTACATGATGATATTTCGTGGCCTCCTGCGTGTTTGTTTTGATATTCATGGTGTTTGAACTATATTGTTCATTTACACCAGGCCGATATATTTTATTTGTGATTCCGTATTTACCGACTTGCAGCACGGCCCACATTGCTAATTCCAACTCTACATTTCGGTGAATTGATATACCAGATAACTTTAGCGACGACTCAGGCCACATTATGTCACATTGCTGAAGTACATGCTGACTCTTTAAACGTCACCAAATGTATCAACTGACGCAATCAAATGCTGTATTAATTCCATAAAATCAATATCTTCCGTCGCTTTGCCAATAATTTCGAAGAGAATTTCCAAGGGAATATAAGCTTACGCCTTAACGTACGAGGCCAGACCAGATAATGCATTCGGCGTCTGAGTATTGCTACATTGATAGTGAGCAGATTGTATAACGGATTTCTATACTTGCTACTGAGATTACCCCTTAAACAAGTTATATACAGTAGCCTAGCCAACACCCAAATCGCACGGATTTGGTTTTCATGACACGATAAACATATCAAACCAAGATTGATCCCATACGCCTGCTGGATTTACTACGTTAGGCAACGACGTATTCTTTATAACAATTTTAATGGTTGGTTGAATAAGTATCATTCGCTATCTTCATAGATGTAGTGCATCTTGTTCTTGATGTTGTGTGATTGCGAGTCAAGCTCACAGCAGAGAGTCACTAAATATTCACAAACGGAAAACTGAATATTTCCAGCATACCAAAGCAAGTATATTTTTTGGCAAAATGTTGATTTTTTATGCTGCCTGCGCCTTGCATAGAGTGGTCCGAAGTTGAAATGCAACGACGTTAAACCAAAGATGTTATAATGACGTAAACATTGTATTAAATGAAAAAGGTTCACAGTGCAGAACCTAACAAGGTTCGTTTGTGAACGTGAACCTCTAAATTTCTGAGGTTCACAAATAGAACGCGAACATGAACGTCACGCTCACACCATCCCTACGGGCCCACTTCTAGGCTTTTCATATATACACCGCTTATGCGGATCACGTGGCGAGGAGGAGTGTAGATAAACGAGCAACACTTTGATAGGAATTCTGGAGTCGACCTCGGTCGGACTCGAACCCGCAACCCATTGGTGTTGCAGCTGTGGATTATACCACTACGCTACGCAATGACAGGAGTCTTCTACGTAAAAAGATTTCGAAATCGCCCAAACCTACTAAACTAAAAGACGCTTACCATTTGAAATCGGTATTTTTCTCGGGCAACGTTAAATCGCGCCCAGCGCGAAAATAAGTTGATCGAGTTGCCTAAATTTAAAAAAAAATCTATAATTTACGTTAATTCACGAATTTTTGGCCCCTTGGAGATCGCCCCCCCCCCAATTGGGCGGTTTGGGGTGCGGCAGTTACGGTCCTTCCCCTGACCAAATAACACACTGATTACGTATAGTAAACCTAATCCATTATTCATTATGGAGACGCACACGATTCCGACATGCTTCGCATTTGTATGGTGGGGCTCAGATTAAACTATTATATTAAAAAAATAATCTAAGTCACCCTGAATCGCGCCGAGTGTGAATAAAATTTTCAGGTTGCATTAAAATCTCTTAAACATTTGGTAACCAATTCGTTAATTCAAATTGCATGTTCACGCAGGATCGTAACCAAGTCACAAGTCAATCTCGTTTTTATAGTTTTGACTCGAGTCTAGTCGAGTCATATTTAATTCACCACCGAGTCAAGTCCGAGTCAAAGTCAGCTGGTAGAGGTCGAGTCCGAGTCATAGCGTTTTGACTCGAATCCGAATCCAAGTCACTATGGTCACTGGTCAGTTTTCAGTTCAATCCGGTTCAACCCACTTTTTTCAAGTCTGCTCGAGGGATACCATTATGAGGTAACTGTACTATTCGTCGAAGGTACAATGAAATGTCCGTCTTGGCCGTCCATAGTCGCAAGTCATATGATTTGGTTCGAGTCATGCACAATGACTCGAGTACAAGTCGGGTCAATACAAAAATTGACTCGAGTCGAGTCATTTTACGCATTTGAAAAAATGACCCGAGTCAAGACGGGTCACTAAAAACCATGACTCGAGTCATTACAACCCTGTGTTGACGGCCGACATAGAGGGCCGGATAATTGTTGTTTTACGGCTGCAAGCAACCGTACGTCTTCAGGTTAGTCACCTCTGGCCTAATGAAATGAGGATGAGCAAGATTCCAATGTATGGGAAGTGCTAGATATACTAATCAGGGCTCGAGGTAAACAGACCACCATCTAGCACAGTGGTCCTCAGACTCGACCCCCCGGCTACCCCCCTATAATTGTGCACACTGCGCTATTTAGAAGCATCTTGCAGGAAGTACCAATTAAAAATATCTGAGCTCTCGCAGCGATTTCCTCCAAAATCATTACAGACAGACATCCAAAGCTGACCAAATGTCAACTCCATCCACCAACGTTTAAATCAGAGGTCTCAAACTCAAATGTGCTCACGGGCCAGTTTTCCAGTTTTGACGACGCCGCGGGCCGCAGCATTTATAGGGGTATTCTATGTCTTACCAAGTAGGCCTCATTTTGCGGGAATGAATTGTCCTATTGAAAGTGAGCCGATACAGCAGACTGACAGTAAACACACATCGTCAAAATGCGATTTACTCTTGTATCAATTAAGGCCTGGCACGAAAAGAATCATCAGATTTATAATTATTTGAATAGAATTGTTGTTGTACTTGATATATATTAATTATAAGATAGAGACACAAAAGTCATCGGGTTATTATTTTTCAGCTACTATGAATATTTTGAATTTAAAATATTGATAATGGAGACTGATCGGATATCAAAACATTTTCAAGTTAAACATTGTAATTCCAATCCAGGATTCGGGTATACTTCTGATAAGTAGACTATTAATCTCATGGCCAAATATCTTCAAATATAGGAGCAGAAAAAATAGAAATATATTAATGAATGTGTCCTATGATTGAAATGTCGGAGCGCCGAACAGCCCATTGCTGTTACATCGTTGGAGGGTACCACTACGGTACTCGGTACCTTTAAGTGGCCGTAATAACATGGTTTAGCAACCAACTAAGTAACCAACAGATTGCCAATGGTTGCCATAACAACTTGCTTCGTTAGCGAAATACGAAGCTGCGACCTTCTGATCTATTACTATTCCCCTGGTACACGATTAGTTTGTTGCGTCCATGGTTCTAACAAATTCACGGCATTCCGAGTCACTCCAAAAGTCCACTCGAGTCATTTCCATTTTGCCATCGAGTTAGCCTGAGTCTGAGTAATTCTAAGAAAGGTCGCGTCTAAGTCCAACTCACAAATTTCAGTCACGAATCGTCTAAGGGTCAGGTTTTGTCATCATGAATTGGGAATGTGGCGAAATAGTGAATCTTCCACTGCATGGTATAGCGTTTGCAATTGATGTCATAGTGAAGTTTGATGAATAGTTTAAGGCTTTCGGAGCATTTTAAGAGGAAATTTTCACTTTATAACCTGAAATGATGTGTACTTATATATTGTCAAATTAATAAAAATCTAAAATGTCGTCGCGGGCCGCACAAAATGCTCTGGCGGGCCGCATGCGGCCCGCGGGGCGCGTGTTTGAGACCTCTGGTTTAAATGATGAGAAGTATATGCTTATGACATCACAAAAGGGAAGTAATTTACAAGCTGCGTACAGCTGATATATGAACAATGGACATTGTACGATATTGCACAACTGGTCAGCATGTTCTGAAGCATAAACTCGCCTATTTATTGTGATAATAGTCATTAGTCCATTTCCCCCACTACTTGCTTACTACGTCGAATTTTAGGGACTGTACGTTATTCTTTAGCGTACGTGTGTGTATAACGTGCGAGTGTTGATTTTACGTATTAGTTCGTCAACACGAGAAGGCTTGCATTACCGGCCTTTACGCATGAACTCAACCCTAATGCTTTGATATATTGGTATATATTAAAAAATCCAAACCCCTCGTTCGTTTATAATACATTTTAAAAGAGGCTCGCATCAACATATGGTCCGCGAAAGGATTTTGAGCGGCCCGCAGAGAGTTTCCGGTCTTACATGATAGTATGGCCCGTAGTCACAGTCTGTCGCAACTATCCACTACTATACTTGCTTACAACGTCAAATTAAAGTGACAGAAGTTTTTTTGTTTCTTTTCACGGACGCAAATAATAGTGATTGGTAATTATTCTTTAG
>ATSW01126392.1:0-11281 GCA_000444245.1 Botryllus schlosseri | reverse complement strand
TAGCGAAGGGGGCTATAGGGTGGCGATGTAAAAACGGCTATATTGGAGTCAAATCGGAGAAATGACCTTTTTTTTTCTTTTTTTAGCCAACCCACGAAAATTCAGTTGCAAAAGTGTAAAATTCGACATAGAGCCGAAAAGCTACTTTTTTTTTTAGTCAACCCGCTGGTGATTACAGTTTGTATGCCCATTTTTCGGTTCACAAAATTAGGGGGGCGATGATCGGTGTTGAGCTTGACAAGGGGGCGACGAGTCGAAAAAGGTTGGAAACCACTGATCTAGACCAAGACTCGAGACCAGGGCGGCCAAGACCGACATTTCATTGTAACTTCGAAGAATAGTAAAGTCATCGTAATAATGAGATTTCGTCTGCCAGTCCTGATACTCGGAAAATAGGGCCGTAAACTGTTAGGACGGAGGAAATCACCATATTATGAATGCGAGCCATTCTATATCACTCGAGCAGAGTTGAAAAAGTGGCTTGAACTGGATTGAAGTCATAACTGAACAGTGAACGTGATGACTAGGACTCGACTCACTGACTTGGACTCGATGGCGAATTGTAATTGACTCGACTTGACTCGAGTCAAAACTATAAAAGTGAGATGACTTGTGACTTGGTTACAACCCTGGTACAGACATTTGCCATTCTCGTAAATGAGCTCGAATTTGATATGTGCTGAACTTGTTTCAATTTTCAAGTTGTAATAAAGCCGACAAAATTTCCTCGCTTTTAGCACTTTACCCTATTTTCCAAAATCAAATACTGATAGGCGAAATACTGATGTTTTGTAAGTTTACTATTTTTCTAAGTTACAACGAAGTGTTTGTCTCGGCTGCCCTAGCCTCAAGTCACATGACTTGGTTGAGTCATGCCCACAAACAAACAAACACAAATGACTCAAGTCAAGTTATTTTTCATATATAAGAAAAGGATTTTAATCGAGTCAAAAACTTGTGATCTGGGGTCTGTTTGTTTTCAGATGATCATAGAACAACAAGACGACCAACTTGATCTAGTTGCTGACAGTGTGGGAGTTCTCAAGACCATGTCCAGGTATGGAGTTGTGTTTATGTGTCATGAATGGGGCTCGAGGGCTCCAATCTGGATCATGTCGGTTAGCCAGTAATATACTTTCATCGCCACTAAGAGTTGATTTACCAACAAGTCATCATCAATTATTTGGGTTCTTTTCAATATCAGCATACTATTCAATTGTATGTTCAAGTTCTGTGCCTCCAAGAAGCTGTTATATGAGTTCATTGTCGAATGTTACTGAATGGAGGGTTTTTCTTTCGCCATAATCACACATCTTGTGTTAAAACGAAGGAAGTACTGCTTATTGTGGCGTAACTTTAAGGCGATTTTTTTTGACACATCAAAATAAGTCAAAATTTTGTCAAAATTTTAGCGTTAGGTCTAAAAATTGTCAGAATTGTTCACAAAGTCAGTGAACTTATCATTTGATATTTTATAGCTTGACACCTACTTTATAGATCTAACGTTGTAGATGGCCCATTGTCTGCTCATTGTGAATCATAAACAATCAAATGAAACAAATAGGCTGACGTAGAGTTATGCTTGTATCAAGAAGCGCATGATGAAAAATTGTGATGTAGACCAGTGGTTCTTAACTTTTTTCACCTCGCGGACCGACGGACTTTCAAAAATTGAAATCAACCAAAACTATAAAGTGCGCGATCGTTTTTTGCAAGTCTGTGACGCTAGAGAGGGGCATTTTGCGGGGTTTAAACGTAATTAACTATGTTCATGATGGAATCAATGTGATGTTAGGGTAGTGTGTCTGCTGAGTCGTGCCGAAGAACGTGGATTTAACAGACTACGCCAACTCGCATAATATTCTTCTCTTCGGCAATATCGTGAGAACCAAGCCCCTTGTCGTGCAACCTTGCTCATTGCCCTCTGCCACCAAACGTAATGGAAACTCTGGCTAAAACGAATACAATCTACGGCACGAAATCACCTGGAAACAGCTATACCTGGCCATCCACAAAATCAGCGCCAAAAAGCACTTTGTCAGCCCACCCCCAAAAACGTTGCTCCCGGGACCCCCACAGTTGGATGGATGCTTTCACCAGTAATTGTGAGCACATTCATTCTACTCAGTGTAGGCTGGCAGTTTATGTAGCCTAATCGCGTGAAGCTCGAAAACACTCTATTACTTATTACTGAGTCTGTCAATAATATTGGTAATTGCATGTATATTGTTGCAAACTTTTTATGCTCTCAGAATTATCAAATTACCCGGTAGAGCTCAGTGATGTGGCACCCAATAATCGCTACATTTAATGACGCCAAAATTTCTTTGAAAAATTGAATGAAGTTTCGAAAAAATACTCCATAATTTATATTCATTCACGAAATAATTCTTGGCCTCCTTCAAGCTCGGCCACCCACAATTGGAGGGTTTGGGGTGCGGCAGCTGCGGTCCTGGGCGAAATGAATGAATCGAAAACGATTGGTCGCGCAAACTGCACGGTTTAGCGAGTTGGCTCGCACTTGTCGCATGCATGACACGTCTTGAACTTCAAATCAAATCGAACATGTTTCCAGACCTAATGTTACCGCACGAAGTTCTGAATCAGTATAAAATTTGACCTTTTATTTATTTTATCAATGGATAACCCTTTAACTAATTGCATCTTGAAACTAAGGTACAAAATTGTTTTATACCTGGCGGTCCAGCGGTTCAAAACCACTGATGTAGACAACATTGTCAGAATGAAGCAACACACTGTGTCACCAGCAGTGCACGCACAACTTGAGTGTTGTCAGCCAACTGCTACTGTTACACGCTCTTTGTCCATTCTTGGCAAGCTACTTAGAGGTTCTGCCCGAGAATGTAAAGTATTTTACGTTGAACTACAACAAATTTTAATTGTTTCTACCATAATGCGTGATGTAACTTCTGGAATTCTTCATAGGTCGAGATTTTGTTGATATAAAGTTTTTTCATGTAAAAATTTGTCAAAATAGTTTTTTTCATGCCAAACTACTTAGTAAGGACATACATTTCCAACCAGAAATGAAGATAAGTAGTACAATTCTAACATTATTTACGAAAACACCTGATTCACGTAGGGTTAGGGTACATGACGGCAAAATTTTGTCGAGATTAAGTCTTTTAAGGTAATAAAATGTCAAAATTTTGATTTAGGTCAAAATCCTCCGTTTTTTAGGTCAAAAAAATCGCCATGGACCCCTAGTGAATAACGTAGCGATAGGAATCGCGAACCTGTGTCTGAATTAACACGAGTTTTTTCAAAGAGCTTTTTGGAGGTACCTAACATCAATATACCATTGAACATTACATTCATATTGGAATGAACCCGAATATTTTCGGCTGACACACACTTATTGCTGACGATTACCCCTGTTGAGTGTCAGCTGAAAATAGTTTCTTCATATGCAAATGTGCAGTTTTTGTTTGTTCATATTATGGCCGAGTAGAGCAGTGGCACGGGTTATCCATTGTCGTAATGAAGCAGATTCGACTGTACTGGCTACTGACAGGATATTTTGTCGATGAATACAATCGGCGTAACCATTTCCAGATCTATCGGCGACGAACTAGACGAACAAACAGTGATGCTCGACGGTCTGGGCAACGACATGGAGAACACGCAGTCGAAAATGGACTCTGTTCTGAGAAAGATGGCCAAAGTAACACACATGTCAAATGGTAAGCCACTTTCTGTCGGATAGCTGACTTTTACCACGTTGGCCAGAGGTGGGGGAAACGAAGTACTTCTACTTTTCATAGTTCTCAAGCAGGTTGGCCTACTTGCGCCAATTAATGCAGTGCATATGATCATAGGCTGCTTCTATGTAATAGTTTTAAGTCACATAGGCAAAGCTAGGCCAAGAATCAAACTTGCATAATAGGGCTGGCTACAATGTTCCCTCTAAATAACCCTGCGCACAGAAAATCTATGTTGCGCACAAAAAATCCGAAGTGATGACGCTTTTATTCTAGTCGTTACGCACTGTTGTCCAAGGGTCTGCGCAGTAAATTGTTGAGTCTGCACATACTCGTCAAAAATTAGAGGGAACATTGGCTGGCTACCCCATGAGATTGTTAATTGGCTCAAAAAAACGATGGACAACCGACTAACCAACCAACCAGTGGAAACAAAGTGATCAGTCGAAATGTAAGATTTTAAATCGTAGTTGTTACGGTGGGTAGACTTGTGATAAACAATAGTCATATTCTGTCCACATCACCCCGGTTTGTATTTCCAGATCGACGTCAATGGTGCGCGATCGGCGTTCTCGGAGCTTCCATGTTTCTGGTGTTCATTCTGTTTTTCCTGCTGTGACGCTCCGGAATGGACTGCGTCATCAAAAGGACGAAGGATACAGCCCCGCGTGACACGGCGACAGTCGCATGGATAGGGCTGTGGGCAAAAATGATTCGGGTGCCCGAGTCTTAATTGAGTGCTGAAATGATACGCTCGTTGCCACAAGGAGTTCATTTTCCAATGAATATTATGGTTTCGACATTGAAGCATTCCACATTGAAGCATACGAAATATGTTGTACAAATCCACGCACGTTACTAGTATGACATTAGTGAAGTCGTAATCAACCCACAGCATTGTCAAGAAGTGCAATGAAATAGTTTTGTATAACTATCTTTAATGTGACGAAGAACTGACATTATATTCTTTGTGGTGGCATACAAGCTATGTTTTTGAACTTGCAACATTATTCATGCTGTGAAACTCGACTCGTAATACTCGACTCAGAACGAAATCACTCGGGCACTCGATTTTGCTCAGCCCTAGCTGCAAGCGCCACATCTGGCGTCGAACTGTTCAAGGGGAACGATTCAACCAAGCTACGGATGCAAGCTGTTCCGTCTCAATCATGTTTCATTTTACTTCATATTTGTGTCGAATAAAAAATTATGTCTGGAATTGTCCACTTCTCACCGACTGATCACCGGGGTCGTAACCAATCACAAAGTTTCGAGTCACACGTCGGTTTTACTTTTATTATTTCTACTCGAGTCGTTTTAAATTCGCCACCTTTGTCAAAATCAGCGAGAACAGGGTTGAGTCTGAGCCCTCAATGTTTGTTATCAGAATTGGCTCAAAAATCCGGCATCATTCGAGTTGCTAAGTAACCCAACCTAACATTGCAACATTCTGGGGGTGCCATCGTTGCGTTCCTACAGTGCTGACTTAATGTATATCAGTCGAATTGGGCCATATATGCGACGAAAATCCTCAAAAAAGAAGACATTTGGGCGTCCTCCGAGGACACATTTAAAATAAATCAAAGAGGACAGATCATCTTGAAAGAGGACGTATGGTAACCCTATGATGACTAGATGTGCAACACGCGACTCACGGTTGAATACGACGAGATGCATACTGCTTGGCCGGCTAAAAGCAGCATGATTGGTAGTCCTATATGGTCAGGGCCGTAACTGCCGCACCCCAAACCCCCATTTGAGGGGGGCCAAGCTCGGAAAGGGCCCAAAATTATTTCGTGAATTAGCATAAATTATAGAGTATTTTTGGAAAATTTATGCAACTTTGAACAGTTGGTTTGTGGTACAGAACTTTTTGGTTTTGCTTTTCATTCTGTTTAAATCCCTTCAGTGTGCCGTTAACTCTTGAAAAGAGGCACCCGAAAAGTCTTCGAGTTGAATAAATATTTTACTACAATGGATGTTGCATTGAAAGTTATGCAACTTTTTCAAACATTTTTCGCGCTATGCGCGATTTCAATTCGCCACATATCCTCTATGTGATCTACAAATGTCAATGACCGACTATCCCGCGTTCCGCCTTTTCCGTTGTTTCCTCGTTTTAGTGCCTACTGTGTGATCTATAAAGGTCAATGACCGACTGTTCCGCGTTCCGCGTTTTCCTCTATTTCAGCGCTTTAGGAATCGAGGTTTCCCGCTTTTTCCGCGTTTTAGGGGCCGTTTCCGCGAGTTCCGCAGTTTCCGCGTTCCCTCCTTTTAGGGTTACCCGTTCTCCGCTGCCTCCGCTTCTCCGTCTTTTAGGGATGCCCGTTTCAAGGTCGATTACTTATTTGAATCCAAATAAGATCTCCTGCACTGTCACGGGATGAGCGCGTGCGCATCGTAACATGATCCCCGTGCAAGTTGCTGATTTCTAACTCGCTTTCAGTAATTAGAACCGCCAATTAGTTACGCTTTCAAAAGCGTACGGAATACAGAAGTCGCTATCGCTAAAGGTGTGACGCATAGAGGCTCATTCTGCCCCCTTTATTCAGTTCTACCCCCTTTTTATCTCGGCTGGCCACGCCCCTGGTTGACATACCGTTTACCGACCCTAAATAATAATTAAACATCTTCGGGCGGAATCGTTATTATATTGATGCTATTTCATGACCACTTATATCTGCTATGTCAGAAGATCGTCAAAATGTACCAAACTAAAAGACGCACATGATTTCATATTGGTATTTCTTTAGTGTCAAATAATTTTTCCTTGTGGGATGGCATTTGTCCTGTAGGGTTTAGGTCGCCAAGACAGGAACATTCGACGCCAGCCATCGAGGCGCCTATGGACAAAATGTATATCGAAGTTTTCGGTCAGCACAAGGGCATTCCTTTTCGGCCAAGGTCTTCTCGCTGCTGATCGTTCTCGCACACTTCTCGGAGTCGCAAGTTACATGACCTCTAACTTGTTGGATAACAATTTCTCGCTCTGATTATCTGGAATTGTGTTGTGTTCTGATAGGCTAACTTGTATATCATAAAAGCTGTAGAAAACCTTGTTCATCTCTCGTGTTGTATTAGTGTTCGTTGAGTTGATTCATTCGTGGAATTGTCTTGGCTAAATGAATTACTGTTGTCGACACCTATACGTATGATAGTTACTTCCGCTTCATTGCATGTTCGCTCCCTCAAACAAGGGTCGGTGCCGCTGTGTATAGGGTTATGACAACAGTGTATTTCACACCCATATTAGCATATGACGTTGACTTCCTATTGGAATTATGTCGAGTGTTTATAAGCTGGTAACTGACATCCTCCAAACCTAGATGAACCTACTAACCGCAAGCAGATCTCATCCGATCTGGCTTCATTCGATCAGAGGAAACCGCTGCCAAGCTGTGGCAGAGTGTTGCAATTTATACCGCTGATACAGCTGTGATACACCTGCTTGCGGGACCATATGATAATATCCAACATTGTGTTTTCCACGCCATATTAGGAAACGAATAAGACTTCCGATTGCAATGATCACGAGTCTATATAAGCGCATGTTTAGTTGACTCGAGATGAGATTCATTTGCTAACCCTACTTGTAACAACGTCTGAAATATATTCGTATGTCTTGTGTAGCCGTTCGGTCGTAGTCCTCGCTATCTAACTGAATGCGGCTATTTTACTTCAGGTTCGACTGGATCCAGAGACACATTGCAGATTCGACGGATATATTACAACGAAGGCAGGCACAATAAACACATCAATACTTCCAATCCAATCCAAGACTTAACACAGTAACAACTTCACACAAAGATACTCCAAAACCTACTCCAACTACATACCCAACCCAATCCAACTACATACAAAAGACTAACTCCAATCACTTCCTCTTTTCCAATACCGCATGCTACCCTACGCATGACTGGTCTTGCAACAAGATAGCCCGGAGTCATTATGGCTCCGGAACCGAGCGGTTACACTTGCGTATATCGGCGTCTTAAGAAGATCTCACCAGGATACAGTACAGGATTCCAGGTTAAGTAGTCAGCCAGCTAAACCTACAATACTTTGGTTAGCTATACTTCTACTCACCAGGACAAATACCATTGTATTGCGGCAATGCACAACATTTTTGTGCAGAATTCGAACCCTGCAAAACCGTGCGATACGGCTGATCTCATCTGTACCTTTACGTACCAATTTATCGCCTTACTACCGTAAGCATCGAATTTTGCGAGTTATTGATGAACTATATCGCTTCGAAGTATCAAAAGTTGTTCACAAATATTTTTCCAATAGTCTGCCTCCTGTGTTTGATGACTTTTTCATACCTGCTAAACATGTCCATTCCCGTTAGACGAGATCCTCGTCTAAAGGAAACATCTACTTACCCCCACCCAATAGCAACCTAACTATAAGAGATCTATCGACTACTCGGGACCTATCATCTGGAATGCATTACCACCACATATCCGTGAATTACCTTATAATAGATTCAAAAAAGCCCTACTTGACCACCTCTTGTCGTTACACTAACACTGTTGCCCTACCTCGCCCAGACATTGCTTCATTGATCATTTGCTAGTGTAGCGACCCTGATACGGCGTCACGTACCTAACGGGGAAGCCGGTGTGTTCCTGGGCTCGGGACCTCGTCTCTCTGCGNTCGCCTCCTGCCAGCACTCGCTACACGAAACGNCTAACACAGTACACCAGTCCATACGGTTATAATAAGATTATATTCNACGACACAGTACTCAAAACNGCGTTTCACACTAGACTCANATTANACAATATACACAGCGATACANACAAACNGATAACGNACACANACGACCTAACAATACNAGACACAGGCCTANACACAGCACNCAAGTTCACNCAAACCGTATTACGACAGCTAGGCCTAAACCTACACCAGCAGCAGCNTTTNCATCTACAGGCGAGGGACTAACTNCGGGACAATATCACTCCCCNGATGCTAGCGCAGCATCGTCCGTGATCTTTCCATGCCCCAGTCAATCTATCTGAACATAGATTCCGACAGGATACANCCACCTNAAGCCTACAAATACAATGCCAACTACCTGCTACTTCACANCCTANCTGTCTAATACTACAACNACTTCATGCTGCTGTTCCCGACTACTCATACTTNACNCTACCAAACACAGAGACATACTCACTCACATCCAGCTTCAGCCNCGCTCTCAGCCAACTCTCNAATCAACTNACTCNACACGCNGTCTCCAACCATACCACGTGCAACGTAAATTTCTAAACGGCAAATATCGAACATTCTAGAAACCCCGGGATGCCACACTACCATTGTTTGATTTTTTTTCTATTTTCCTTTCTTAACTAAACATTCTTTTACAGCCAGACTGTTCAGAGTCAAGTGTACCTGTTTGATGCTGGTGTGATCAGACTAGATGACATTCACGGTCTTATCGATCATTCCTATCTAGTACCGAATACTGTGCACGCATATTTTCTGTACCACCATCACTGCCGTTTGTTATGTATTTTGGTTCGATGAAAATAAAGACTCTCTCTCTCTCTCTCTCTCTTTCGCCCCCTTCGTCCGTTTTCGGCCCCCTAGACTGCCAAATCGCAACCTGGAGGCGATATCACCCACGTTGGGAACCACTGTTCTAGAATATTCTGTCTGTGTCTGCGTGGGACACGCTTTCGGCTTTCTACTGTCGTCAATACAACTGTCGCGGTATCTGTCTGGCTGTGAACTGATTTACACTTGAAGAGTACAAAGAACTAGTAGCGACACCGTTACAGTTGCACAAAGTCACGGCGGTCCGCGTCACACTAGTCCTTCTCTGTTTGTATCTATTTGACGCGACTCAACTCGCGCCCAAGTACAAATCACAATTTTCAGAACGAATCACCAACATGTTAACCATCATAAAGAAGTAATGTCACGTAATAGGTAAATTTCCACTGCGCTGTAATTGTAACTTTAGAAACTGATGTAATAGTGAAGTTTGATGAGTAGTTTGAGAAGGAATTTTAAGTTCTCAAATTGAATAAAATGGTAGTTAAATATTGATGAATACTTCAAAATCCAAAATGCCGTCGCGGGCCGCACAAAATGGTCTCTGACCTCTGACCTAAAGTGTCATCAACGTACCGATGGTACATAAGTGGTTTATCAATGTTCCGAAATAAATTTTGCTCGTGATAACCTACGAAAATATTAGCTGCACTAAAGTGTCATCAACGTACCGATGGTGCATAAGTGGTTTATCAATGTTCCGAAATAAATTTTGCTCGTGATAACCTACGAAAATATTAGCAAGTATAGGACCAAGAGGTGATCCCATAGCTAGTCCATCGATCTGTTTGTATATGACTTCATTGAAGCTAAATTCCACGTTGCATGTTGCCATGCGCATTAGCACAGATTTGTATGGTCTCTTCAACTGGGACGTTGGTAAACAGACTTGAGATGTCGTAAGAGCACATAAAAAGTTTAGCAGGATCGAGCTTAGAACTTCTTATGGTATCAGCAAACGTGAACGAGTCACGAATGCAATGGATACCATAAAGAGAACTTACTGGTTCAAGAAAGCGTGCAATCCCGTTAGCGAGTTTGTGATATGACGAGCCAACCATTGAGAGTATTGGACGCAATGGCACATTAGATTTATGCGTCTTAGGTAGATCACACAAGCGCGGGCGCATGGATCCTACTGGTCTGGCTTGATCGTAGTCCGTAGATGATATTTTCCCTGCTTTCTTTAGTGTCGGAAGTAATAGCTGCATTCTTGCTTCGATCGCGCTGGTGTCGTCATTATCAGCTGCTGGTCCAATGTAGGGTTGCCATACGTCCGGAATTTCCCGGACATGTCCGGAATTTCACTGAAAAATCTGCGTCCGGGAGGAATTTCTAAAATATGCCTAAATGTCCGGAATTTTGAAGGCTGAAAGCAGGCTCAAAAGTTTTTCGTAAATCAACATAAACAATATCATTTTCAATCAGATTTATGCTATTCAAAATTGTTTATGCAACGTATAATGATATTATTATGGGCACCAGGCACCACCCTCGCCAAAAATACAATCAAAATAAATATAAATAACCATCATTTACTGAAATAAGTCTGATTGTAATCGCAATTATAAGCTAACGATGTATTCCTATAATTGGTTAAGGCGGATTGGATGCTTCAATCACAGACAGTGGTTCCAAATTTTAGGGTCGTTCGCCTTTATCTGGGGATCGCGACGATGTTGGACGTATAATCAGCTACTTAGGCCATGAGGAAGTTAGGCCAAGATGATTTTTTTTAGTAATCAGCTTAAGTTTTGAGCTTTGCCACGGCACATTTTCAAGTGGGAAATGAGGTCGCGACCATAAAAGGTTGGAAATCACTGGATGTGCAACATGCTGGTGCATTTTATATTAGCCTAATATATGGAAGAATCGATATTATTGACAGAGTTCATACATAAAATTTAACAGCCAAATGCATATAATAAGTGACCAGAAAGTTACATCGACTACCCTATGGGTGGCCCAAGATCAGTGTTTTTTGGGCGGAAGGGGGG
>ATSW01126381.1:0-12608 GCA_000444245.1 Botryllus schlosseri | reverse complement strand
GGTCTGGTTGGTTAGCCAGACGAAGTAACGATGCAGCATCGTGATCTGAAATCGTATTGTAGATTGCCAACCCACGGATAGATGCGCAAGATGTGAGTCACGGATGAATGCACCGACAAACGTACTGCAGAGCCGGCTAAAAGCAGCAAACTTTGTAGTCCTAGAGCTGGCGATCCATGCGTCCAAATTTGATGCATCTGGTCTTTATCGTAAGCTATTGATGTACTAATTCCGAAAATACAGAATAAAATATCGTCAGGGCAATGTAACTGCTCCAAAATAGCCGTTTAAGACCGACTGTTCTGAAAAGTGAGAGCGCTGCAGCAGCATGACCACAACAATTACCAATTACGCCCAACGATTGTTCAGAACAATGCCGATTCCCAGACTTTCACGACTATTTTGGGATGATACCATTGCCTGGAAATATACTTTTATTGCGGAATCAGTGCGACACTAGCTTTCGATTAGAACCATACATGTCAAATTTCGACGCTTGGGTCGCCAGCTATGGGACAATCAATTCTGCTGCTTTTAGCCGGCTCAGCAGTTCGCTTCTCGGCGTATTCAATCGTGAGTCACGTGTTGCGAATCCATCCATCGGTTAGTAATCTAAAAATTGTATACAATGGCAGCCGAGGCCAGCATAGCGGTAAAAATAAAAATAAAACTTCGCCCGCAAGGGTGCAGTCAAGGGCTTACGCGAATGGATCCACCAAATTCCTTGTCGACATTTAAAGAGAATGCATTATAAGTCAATTATTTTATGTTGTGCTTGTCAGGTCTCAATAGCAATTTAATGTAATTGAAATTGTAATTGAGCAAAATTTTTGTCAAATTACAATTACAATTACAATTACACAAAATATAAATGCTTCAATTACAATTACATTACAATTACATTGAAAAATGTAATTAATTACATTCAATTACAATTACAAATTACAATTGATCCAACTCTGGGTGGTACAGCTGTGAAGCATAGACTAGTTAGGCTACGACTAGCCTACTTAATTCGCCACATTTAATTGGCAATAATAACCAACTATACATCAGAGGGGCAGCATAATGCCAATGGTGGTTGCCATACCGAGCACCTTAGATATCTAAATAAGCTGCGCAGCGCAAGCTACGAACTTTTGATATTTCACTGTATCTCATACCAGTTTGATAGTTTGTTGCGTCCGTGGTTGTACCAAGTCACGGCATTCTGAGTCACAAAATTCCTTCTCTGGTTGTAACGTTTGACGCGACGAGTACGAGTATGAGTAATTCTACAGAAGCGTCGCACCCAAGTCCAAATCAAAATTTTCAGTCACGAATCATCAACGCGTCATGTTTTACCATCATGAACAAGTAACGTCACGTAATTGTTGATCTTCCACTGCGTGGTAACTTTTGGAAGTGATGTAATAGTGAAGTTTGACGAGAAGTTTCAGGCTTCTGGAGTAGTTTGGAGCGAATTTTAAGAATTCTCAAATTAAAAAAGAAATTGTTAGTTAAATATTGTCGAATACTTCTAAATCCAAAATGCCGTCGCGGGCCGCACAAAATGGTCTCGCGGGCCGCGTGTTTGAGACCTCTGGTTTTAAACGATAAGTTCCCAGAAGCAAAATACATGTAATCGTGAGTAATTGTGATTACTTTTAACAAGTAATCGTAATCATAATCGAGTACTTCGAGATTTTGCTGTGATCGTAACCGCGTGATCAAGAAGTTATCGTAATCGCTATCGATAACATTCCTGAAGTAATCACCCCATGCCTGGAGGGTGAGAATACTGCGGCGTCTCCATTTGGGTTGCAAGTTGTTTGTAATCAGATCGATAAGACGTCACTTCAGTGCCGAGCTTCTCATTCAACTGCTGGTTTGTCAAAACTGGACGAAGCTCTGATATCACAAATTTCATTGCGGAATAAAATGATTTAATGCAGTATGTTGTACTGAATAAAGAAATCAGCCCGATCCTATTACACCCTGAAGTTTTGTGTTATTTTAGAATTTAACAGTGCAACCCCTCAGATATATTATTCTTGCAGTATTCGCTATGTAAATATGGATGTTTGTACTGGGAAATATTCTAGGATACCATGAAACTATAGCTTAAGTAGTTGTGTCTGCGCCCTTGCTGATGTCAATATATTCTGTTGAGCACATAAGGAATATTTCAGCTCGTTAATCTTATTCCTCGGTAAATCTGTCTTCGCTAGGTAACCCGAACCAATGTTTTAGTATTTGGTTGTTTCGTAATGCCGTTTCAAATTATTATAGCTTTGTAATTATTAAGCGAAGCTTGAGAGATAAGGCGTAGTGGCTTACCTCCATTATCACTGAATTCAAACTCTCCCTCCAATTATTCTTGAAGCGTTTCGTTTTTCTGTTCACGCGTTCTGTTCGTGCAATTATTTCTCAACGATATTTTCTTGGCCAAACTCTGCAGTTATTGCCAGCCTCTACTAACAATATAAATGGATGTGCTGTATCCACCATCGTCAGTCCGGAACCTATCGTAACCTGAGCTACAGTGATTAATTATGCACCATTGTTGTGGGTGAAACCTTCATATGCACTCGATTAGAGAGTTCAAGTGTAGCGTAGGCGAACTAAATCTGTCGTGCCACCTTCCCCTATTGATTTTTTTTGTCAGGTCGATACCGATACCGATACCGATAATCGACTACTGATATGCAAGGAGCAGAGAATCATTTCCAAAAAAAATATTATATATCATGCAAGATGCCACAGAAAGCTGAACAACAAACGAGCAAGCGGAAATTGAAAAATATTATCGCAGAATTGTGCACATTCATAGAAATTTAGGCTAACCCACAAAGTAAGACGTGATACAGAATTGTAGATCAGTCCAGTACAAGTAGATTGTATAATGCAGGAAGCACAGTTTCTCTGCACGATCACCAGTTAAACTTGTCCTGCAAGCGTTCATCTGTCATAAAAAATATCGGCCTTCATAGGCCGATATCGATGATCGCGAAAGTTGCAAATATCGGTCTCGATAATCGGCCAGGTCGATAACACTGGTCAACAAAATAAAGAAAAAAAAAATTAGGCAGAACATCTGAAAGCCGTTTCTGATGTTTTTGAGGTTGCTGATAACGAATATCACATCAGTTTTTTTCAGATCGGCTCTTTGTCGGAAGATATCTATACCCACGATAAAGTCCAAATTTACTCTATTTACCATGAAATATTTCACTTGGTAGGAAGAATAGAAAAATATCGTAGTTTTCTTCTACGCATAAATAGCTAATTGACTATGAAGAACCCTCATGTAATTCTCAGTCATTCTATCAATATTAACATGACATGATGCAAAATATTTGTTTGTCAAGAAAGCAGTTTTTCAAGCCTAGAAATTGTACTTTTGCACAACGGAAATACATATTCACCTGTATCAATTGTTCATTCTACCAATATTAAAGAGGAGTATAAAATATAAAAATTTTCCTTGAAAGTCTCAACTACAATACTCATATGCGTCGCATTTCTGTTTACTGGTAAAAGGACAATTTTCCGCTGAGTCAAATAAGTGGGTATACCTATAGTAACACGAGAAACGAGAGGCTTAAATCTGGTATATGGTATATTTGAATACCGATGAAAGATTCCGATTTCACATCAGGAAGGAGTTCACTGCATGTAATTTCTCCTAATATGTAGTAAGTAAAACTTTTTAGATGATCACAAAGCACCCAGCAACAAACAGTTGGTCCGAAAATACGTATCTGCATATCGAAAACTTGAAAATAAACATGAGCATAAACGTTCACTTCCTGTTCAGTCATCTTGATATATTTCCGGATCACCTTGTTGATTAGCAAGGGGAGAGGTTCCAACAAGACATCAGAACAACAAAAGAAAGATATCAGGGCAGATGAGATGAACAATTGAACATATTATGTCAGACCATTGCCGGAAACTTTCGAGAAACTGCACTAAATAGCTTACAGGTGAAAATCGTATATAAACAATTTTTATTTAAAATATAATAATAATATTATAATCCAACTGATTATTTCAATTTTGAAATAAGTGGTCGACGTAAAACTGATTGAATTAATGCCGCGTTATTTGAGTATCCATGTAAATACTTATATACGTTACTGGAGTTTATTTATGTACATGATATCCGTGAAAGTCTGTAACTATGATAAATCTATTACTCCTAAATATACTGCTGTTCCTATATTTTGATTTAAAAGAGTCTTCTATGTGTAAAAATTACGAGTAGATTGAATTTCTAAACTTTATAGTACGACTGAGCCGATTTTATATCTAGTCATTACCACGAAAATGGGAGATTTTGGAGGAAATAGCCCCATGGGTTATATCTACGACAAGAGCTAATTTGAAAAAAATTAAGGTCATATTCGGAATCAGTGCCCTTCAGAATGCCCAGAACCACTCTTACCTTGTCTGCCTAAAAATATGTGTTGACCAGTGTAATCGGTCGACCTCTAGCAGAGTTGTAATGACTCGAGTCATAACTCGACTCGAGACCGACTCCAGTCACGATTTTCTGATGACTCGACTTGACTCGAGTCACTTTCTCAAAATACGGAAATGATTCGACTCGAGTCGAGTCATTGCGCATGACTCGAACCAAGTCATATAACTCGAGACTCAGACGGCCAAGACCGACATTTCATTGTAATATTGAAGTATAATAAAGTAACCACATTATTGGGATTTCGTCTATTGGTACTGGTACTTGAAAAAGCGACCAGAAATTGCTAAAAGTGAGGAAAATTAGTATATTTTAAATTCGAACCATTCGATATCACAAAACAGAGTTATAAAAAGTGGGTTTAACAAGACTCAACAGGAAACTGAGCAGTCAACAGAATGACTTGGACTCGGACTCGAGTCATAATACCATGACTCGGACTCGACCCTCTGTTCGCTGACAAGGACTCGGACTTGACTCGGTGGTGAATTGAAAATGACTCGACTAGACTCGAGACAAAACTATAAAAGTGAGAATAACTTGTGACTGGGAGCCTTGTGACTTGGTTACAACCCTGACTTCTAGTCGTAAATATACTTCAGTAGATTTTCATAATTTCGATCGGTTATTTTTAGATCATGAAGACACGATACGGGATCCAAATAATTATCTCTTCAACCGCTGGACGTCAATGTTGGTGAGAAGACTTATAACATGCTGATTTATTGCAGAGGAAGTTGGGATCAGCATTAAAAGAATCATTTCATAGCAATTCCCAAAATTATACCACATATCGTTTCCAAGTGAATATATCAACTATTTATCGACTTCGCATATATAGTAATAAGCTTTTTCACACCCATTGTCGTTTAGATGCAGTTTGCCGAGTACCACTTGCCAAATCTGACCGCAATCTTGAACTCCGCTGTGATTATCGGGCTGATCACTAAGCCACGCTGTTGTTTCGAGATTCATCGTTCCTTCGTCTGACCATATCCAAACTCCCTCTGCGCTACTGTCATCATATCCTATCCAAGGCCTCTTGTGCGACTCTCCTATGTATCCATTTGAAATTATGCTCCTGCAAACGACAGAGAGGTTGATATATTCCGTCAATTTCATCTTATTATTGTCATTAGAAGCGAGATCGTCAGCAATAGGCGAGGCATGAATATCATTTCTCCAAGCTCCAGCACACCATTAGAATTTAACTTCAGATCTCACGTCATGCAGCATACCGTCTCCGAATATAACTCATCAACAGAGTTATTCCATTGTTTTTTGCAAGGAAGAACACTTGCTCTTTCATTCACATGGCCACGTGTTCACATTCAAAATACTCGGTAGATACTACTATGTACATGGCGGGTATTGCGACGCCACGGAAGTTCAACCTTTTGCATTCAGAACGCAAATTTCAAGAGGGAAAATATAGCTCTCTCCAAAATGTGTCTCATTGTGATACTTGTTACCTGACGGCCTCTTGATCACGTAAAGCTTTTGCTGCGAGTCTTCCACCGGGATATGCTGCGCATTTGGTTTGGGCAGTTCTGTAACTGACGCCCTCTCGAAAGTACTTGTAGACAACATGCTCACTCTTTTCCCAACCAAGCAGTTTAACAAGAACCAAGTTGATATATGTATTCTGCTCGTCCTATATATAAATAACAAGAATTTGGATTCGAGCTCGGTCGATTTTAATATTTCATTTCATGCCGCTTTCGCTAATACCGCCCATTTATTGTTGAAAGCACTCAAGTAACTACATGAATTAAAGCCATGGTGACAGCCGTAAGACGCTAATAGTGTAAAATGTGAAGAACGAACATCATAATGCATTTGAATAATATATTCATATTTATTCCCGAAGCTTTTCGGCTGACACTCATCAGGGGATAACATCAACAATAATGCGAGCACTCCGTAATTATGACGCCACATAGATTAAAATACAAAATTCGAGTAAACGAGAGAGCTACAGTGCAGGTACAAATAGAACGAAACAAATCAAGTTATTGGGCGATTGTTAAATGATGTGCAAATATGTTTTTTTTGGCATAGACTAGGTTACCGCATAGTGATGAACAATCTTGAGTAGGGCAAGTTTTTGTTGCACTATAATCCGTGGAAAGTTGCAAATATTTTTCACAAAAGTTGCAGTAAAAAGTTGCATTTAAGGATAAGTTCATTGAAGTTATTAGGATATGAGATACTCGAATCGTTCCGTATCCAAGACGCTGTAGCAAAACTCGATGTTGGCGACTTCCATAAAATCAATAGCCTTAAAAAATTGACCAAGTAAAAATTTAATTTTCTTAGGCCTATCCAGAATACACGTTAAATCAGAAAATAACCTCAAATTTAAACAACAGTGAAATAATCAAACGATCAATTATTAAATAGTGCCAAATATTTCCCGTAAGAAGTTAGATGCATAAAAAATTTTAAAAACTTGCAAAAATATTCATGAAAAATCGATAAGAGTTGCAAAAGGTTGCAAGATAAATCGGAAAAAATTTCAAAAAGTTGCATGAAAAAATGAGGAAAAGTTGCAAAAGTTACACGATAAGATTCCTCCGAACAGCTTAAACACCATACTACATAACTTTGGAGTATTTAGGAAGCTGAAAAAAAGTTGCAAAAGTTGCAAAAACTTGCCATAATCATGAGTCTTCGTCATAAATTGCGTTTATGCATAATTGTGCAATATGCATCCACAGACGCCGAACATTGGTCTGTAGGGTGACACGGCCAAACCCTACCAAAGTCATGTTATGATTACCCTGCAAGGTTAAAGGAACGTGGGAGATCCACCTGCGATAGCGTAATTGGCGCAACTTCGCGATACCTAGATATCATTGGCTGGTGCACCCATCAAGCGTCGTTCCTATCTGACTGGGATTATGACTCGGCAAAATTGTGACACAACGATATCGTGCGACAATTCACCGCAAGGTGGGGATTGTAATAATACCGGGATTTCTCAAGTTGTAAACTATAGTAGTTGCGATGAAGCATCCTAATAAGTAGCATTCACCTTCGCATAGGTCCTAGGCTGTAATATAGCTCAGACTGTTTATGAATTGTCTTTGACCATCAATATTCCCTTTAATCTGTGCGAGTCAAGGCGTTACTGTTGTCCAAGGGACTGCGAGTGCGTTGGTGAGTGCACGCAGACTCGTGAAAAATTAGAGGGGACATTGTTGACCATGTCTGTCGAATGTAGCTGGTCCACTTCAATCCGAAGTATTGATTCGATTGAGTGGGTCTCTGAATGGTTCCACGACTTTTAGCCCCACTTATTAATCAGCGAACGCGAGTTTTAGAAACCTTTGCAACTGCATGTACATTACCTGATGGCAGTGCAATAATTTGAAAATATGTCAGCAAATGCTGATCCTTCCATGATTCATTTTACAGAGGCATTATTTGGGTTCGACATGTTTACGTTGACTTTCAAATGGCCGACAAAATCCACTGATCTACAGTTTTTTTTATGTGGTTCAAATGGTACATTGAGAATTGGTCAAATGATTCTGCTACACGTGAAAATACTATGAGGGATTAGTACAGTGGTTCTCAACCGGGGGTCCGTGAAGCCTCAAAATAGTTGATAAGCAAATTTGTATTTTTTAAATTCTGAAAATCACGAGGCAGTTTCGCTCGATTACTAGTAAAGCTCCAGAGCTCACATCAACAGAATGGCAGTCAGAGATGAAATATCTTACTGTGCAGACTCATTTTAATTGGTAAATAGCCATTAGCCTACGGATACAAACATTTTCCTGTTTGCAGATGTTGCAGATATTGGGGATTGCGGAAAAATGGATGAGTAAGGTCGCGCACGGTGACTTAGAAATGTTTACAAAAATCCATTTAATCCTGTGATATATATAACCATTTTCCATAATAACTTCAAGATAAGCTGCTACATAGAAATGACCAGGCTTGATGTTTCAGAGGGGCGGGCAACGTCTCCAGTCGGCGGGCCAGATATGGGGAAATTAAGTAGCCTACTTGGCGGGCCGGATTCCTGAATTNATACATAAATCGCGTGTTTGTCCACTTAAAGTAGAGACCAAAAACANTATTTATTGGATTACTCGTAATGTAATTCANTAGCTGTTGAAGTCAATGAGACATNTGTGGTNATCGAAGTTGTCAACAAGTTCTTTAAACTCTGGCTGCATGTCAGACGTAGAAACCCNTGGGAAACAATGCACGGGAACGTCAGTTAGATTGGTAATGTTTATGGCCGAAAATGTTTGCTCGCAAATGTATTTATAGACCTGTGGGTCACATTATCACGGAAGACCGTGTCTTGCCCGCCCCTGCGCTATATGTTCAGTAAAAACTTTGTCAATTTTGGTGCCATATTTGTTGCGATCATACCCGAATGTGTCGTTGGAAGCGTTACGCTCTATTATTACATTCACCAACACCTAATTCGCTTTCAAGTAATAGAAGTCAACTCAATTTCTACATTGATAGTATGATCTTATTTTCAAGAATAGTCAATTTGTTGCTGTTTGTCACTAAGGTTATAGTTATCATTGTACTATAGTTGAGCTAAATTTGAACTAAAATTTTGTGGGGGTCCGTGGGATCCGTGACGATCCGAAAGGGGTCCGCGAAGACAAAAAGGTTGAGAACCACTGGATTAGTATGACGTCGCATCCAAGCTTACTTTCCTTCGCAGGTTCTGGTTTCATTATTATGGCTCGACGTCGCTCTGTGCATTCACCGATTTTTGTGCGGCGCATGTTTTCTGGCCAGACTTGTACAAACTACTGAATTTTCAAAAAGCGCAACTAGAACTATAACTAGAACTACTCAATTTTTAAGACTCGCAACTAGAACTAGAACTAGAACTACCCAATTTTCAAATTCCGCAACTAGAACTATAACTAGAACTACTCAATTTTCAAAACTCGCAACTAGAACTATAACTAGAACTAACGAAATTTAATTATCGGCAACTAACTAACTAAAACACAACTAACTAAATTTAATTCTCAATCAACTCATTCATTTTTATTTTATTCGAATTCGGCGTTCCAGCGTTCCAGCCTTCCACATGAACGTCGGTACAACGAAATTACTGAAAAATCAGACAGACAGAACTATTCTGTAATCAGTACAGGATAAACTAAACCATTTTCTGCAGCTGTTGCTGATTGCAGCGAATCAACATGAGCCGCGAAAATGTTTTTTCGTTGAGTTTTGCCCTCTTTGGGGAATACAAAATCCCAGCATGCGAGAAAGCCCTCTTAGTTCCGAGATAATACGCGCCAGCGCACAGCAGGAGATCACAAGTTCACATTCCAATTAGTAAACAACCTCAGCGGGAGATCGCGTGTCCCTCCCTGCGCACTGTCGAGTTATCAGTGAACTCGGCATAATCAATGTATTAACTATGATCCAACAATGAGCATTCGATCCTTTGTCATGATCACATCAGTAACCCGCAGTAACCTCACTAGTCACGCGAGGAGAGTTCTCATCACGCAGGACACACGAGTGTTTTCTAGTTGTTCGGCAACTAATATTTTTTTGAAATGCGCAACTAAAACTAGAACTAGAACTACTGAATTTTTAAAATCTGCAACTACAACTAGAACTAGAACTACGGAATTTTCAAAATCTACAACTACAACTAGAACTAGAACTACTCAAAAAACTGTTAGTTAGTTGACCGTCAACTAACTAAATGTTTAGTTTGTACAAGTCTGTTTCTGGCCTCTTTTGTAATTGTTACCAAAGCAATATATCGATTTACCATTCAACTTCAGTTTTTCTGTTGTTTTGTTGCTTTGATTTGAATTAGTAATTACCTGACTCAATTTGAATTCAGATATGACCGCATTCAGCTCCAAAAGACGTGATGTTATCGACTCGTTCATAGACTTTAAGACGAGTGCTGTTTGGTCACGTTCTGGAAAACAGATTCATAGCATCAATTGGAATATACAAATTTTGGATACCGGCAGTGATAAAACCTAATGTTTTGTTCAGACGGCATCAAGAGGTAAATCGAAGCTAACATAAATGAGACTTCCACTACTCATGTCTACCGCAAAATGCCCAACAGTACATCTGTGACTACGTGTACTAAGTAGGAGTATCCAAAGGCAGCTTCATGCAGCCATATATCTCCCAGAGCCAGACGATTTTAGATTGAGGAGACGGGTAAATACGTATATAGTAGTCCCACCGCGTTAATTTTGAAGGGTACAGACAAGGATTATCCAATATTGATTGATGGTCGGTTCCGAAAAAGAACATCGTCTGTTTTTCGTTCCCCATATAGAAATCAACTCAAACTCTGCAGAGGAGTTTCACAAATTCTCATGAATGAAAAAGGTTCACAGTACAGAACCTACCAAGGTTCGTTTGGGAACGCGAACCTCTCAATTTATGAAGTTCACACCAGAGTCGGAGTCGGTGGAGTCGTAGTCGGAGTTTAGCAAATTTTCGGTTGATGGGGTCGGAGTCGCGAAAACTATACTGTCTGGAGTCGGAATCGGAGTCGAGGAAATAATATCGACTGGAGTCGGAGTCAGAGTTTGTGAAAATGACCCTGACTCCTACTCCGACTCCAACTTCTTTATCATGAAAATAATTGCTTTCAAAGGATTTTTGATATGATTTTTATGTACCATCAATCACTGTTATTAATAACGATACAGATCAGGGGACGCCATCCCGTGGCTTGCAAGCCAAATGTGACATATCCGCATCTCGCTGGCTGGGCTGACTGAAACAATCAACCGTTACTCTACCAACATCCATCGATTAAATATTGACCTCAGCAAGAAACCAGACAACATATAAATATAACTAAATGAGCGTTCTGTAACTTTCTGCACCCCCACCCCAATTCCTGACGAATTGAATATGGTGAGCGCTGTAGGGAAAGATGGGTCACAATGTATCCATCGTTAATATTTTTGAAACCCGATGGGGAGAATATACATCGCTTCGGTGATTCAATATTGTCATGTTGGCCGTAATTCCGACGTGGTTTGATTTCGTCTGGGTCGCTGCCTCCGTGAGAAAATTACACGTCCGAGCCTCAAACACCGACAATATGGCCAATCCGACGACCTACCAGTCTTAGTATTAGAAAGCAGATGATACTCCTGCAAGAAGTAGTATTTAGAATTTAGATAGTATTCAGTAGATTTTAGAATCCGTGGATTTGGCACAACTAGACATTTTCCCGGCCCGACATGATTCTGCCAGATCCATTCCGTTCGCTAAACGCGTTGTTACCACGTGGATGATATTTTTAATTAAATATTGGTAATTAACACCATTCATGGTTTACGAAGGCTGTCAGCCGAAAGTGTCAACAACCCGTTCAAATTATTACAACCAGGGTTTGGGAACATGGGTACGTTGCATTGCTCCAGCTGCGTCTAAATTATGCGAGTACCAAGAGTGCAAGATTTCAGAAACTCATGATTATTAACTAGGGCGATTTTTTACCTGGTAAAAGGAAGATTTTGACCTAAAAATCAAAATTGTGACATATTTCGACCTTTAAAAACCTAATTTTGACAAAATTTTATCTTCATGTATGTAAATTAGGTGTTTTCGCACATAATCGTAGAATTGTACTACTTATCTTCATTTCTGGTTCGAACTGTCTGTCCTTACGAAGTAGATTGACGAGAAATTTTTTTTTTTACTTCAAACCTGACAAATTTTTACGCGAAGAAACTTTATTTTAACGAAATCTGGACCTATGAATAATTCCAGTAGTTACCTCACGCATTATGGTAGAAATAATCAAAATTTGTTGCAGTATATAACGGGAGATGCTTTCCTACATTCTCGGGTATAAAGTGTCTGTCCTTATAATAAGTAGCTTGCCAAGAATGGAGAAAGAACGATTATCAGCAGCAGTTGTTGGCTTTCAACACTGAAGTTCAGCGTACACTGCGAGTGACACAGAGTGTTGCTTCATTCTGATAATGTTGTCAACATCCCAATTTTTCATAACCCGTTCCTTGATATAAGAACCAATGCCCACGCAGTCTTGCTTCAGTTATATTGCGGTACGTTGGGCATAACATCATGTCAACCTATTTATTTCATTTGACCGTGTATGATTCACAATGAGCAGACAATCTAAAAG
>ATSW01126359.1:0-14780 GCA_000444245.1 Botryllus schlosseri | reverse complement strand
TCTCAGAATTCGAGTGGATTACAATATGGTTATTTCTCATCTGGAACTGCCACGACTCAGGAAGATAACGAATTGCGCTTTTTTCAATGTCCTTCAAATTATTGTGGTATGTAGCTTGTTCCAATTTCCTCTCAGTTGGAGGTGGTCTCTGCGGCGTTTTCTTCACACAGACACTCTTTACAGGCAAATTCAAGGTTGGAATTGCTCCAATTTTCAAATTGATCGATTTGTGTCCTGTTTGCAAAAGCAAATGCATTAAACCAGAGTTGGCCAACCCGTGGCCCGCGAGAAGGTTTTTGAGTGGCCCGCGAGGTAATTTCCGAAATTAGTAATATTATCAAAAATGGATTGCATAAATTGTGAACTTGCAAGGTCAACTAAAAATTTGATTAGTCTGACCGCAACACTTGAGATCTGATGACTAAAATATCAGTTCCGACGCATTGGCAGATCCATGAGTCAGTCACATTTTGGTAGATCTTCGTACACTACAATAAAGCCGAATTATTTGCGATTGGCTTATCAAAAGTAAAAATTTTCTACACGTTTCGCGCAACATGTTGTCACTTGATTCTTTGCTTTTAATATTGTTACCTCTTTGTGAATATGAAAGAACTCCCAATGTATAAGATGAGTCTAACTATATTGGTGATTACGAGACAAAGTGTCGTTCAGCATATGCGACCTTGCATTTAGACCGTCGACTATGAAACCTAGGCACAAAATGATTGAGGCATGTTGGTCGAAGCTTTCGATATCGATATGTTTAGTCACCGAATAGTCCAGTCCTTGCAAACTGAGCCCTGCGATATATACAGCAGGCCCGCAATAGAGTCAAGTGACAATATTATTGACCTATGAACTTCTAAAAATTTTCACGCTTCGCGCAGCTGGTGGCCAGCGCAGTAGTTCGTCAATCGAATGTGGCCATTTGGCTGAAAAGGTTGGCCATCCCTGCATTAGAAATTAAAACGAAACTAGTTTTGTCAGTCTAACCAGTCAACTTACCATTGGAATAAAAATATATAGTCAAGTTAGCCTACCAATCTGTAGAACTTATGCAATGATGAAGGGTACGGTATAGAATCATTTCCTCACCTTTCAACAAATCGGATGACGCGAAATGAAGCTAGCAAATCTTTAACCGTTTCGCACCGGCGTGTCTATTTTTCGACATGCCGGTACGAGAAAAGGGTGCCGTAATTGAAACCACGATTTATTACATATTAATCGTGCTAGGTCGTTGTTGTTCATTTCTGTGAATAGATATTGTTTGTACAAGTTCATTGATACCTTGTTATTTGATATTTATTATATCGAAGACGTCAAAATCGTATATCAAACACCGTGGATAATTATGTTGCAAAATGCACTGTGTCGGCAATTCGCGCGTCATTGACCACAATCAGATAACGTTCTGTATGTTTCGTTCTAGCCGCCTTCGGGCATAGTTGTTTCATTATGTCAATAGCTAGTGTCCATACAAGTCCACACATATCTTCATATCTGATATTAGTTACATCTAAGCTGATCAAAAGCTATGTGATAGGCCGCGTGACAAAAATATCCGCCGAAGCATCATTTCGCAGACACGCGCGTTCCTCGTACCCGCCATATACACTGTCGTTTAGTTGATTTTATTCGTCATAACCAGCTGTAGTTTGTTGCTATGAATAGCGATTGTCAGTTTCTGTTTATATTGTGCTAAAGCAACGATACTAGTTAGTTCTATACCGCTCAAGGTTTCATTTGAAAACCGGGAAGCGAATTCCGTCAGACTACCGTACCAGCCTCAAGCACATGGCTGAATACCCGTCACATAACGTGAAATATATCGTGTTCTAATAGGCATACACCTTCATAGATTGTGTCTGTGAATTGTTGATGTCTATATGATTCTAAATAACGGCTAATGGTAAAGTATAATTCGGAATACATACAATATTACTCGGCGATTATACCTACGCAAATGCGTGCGTCTGGGTATACAAAGAGCTGTCGTACATCGATATATATCTTACGTTGTAGTAATGATAAGCATTTGCAGTAAATCATTATGGTAAGGACTGTAAATATCCGTCTACGAACACTAAAATGACTAATATAGGGTCACAACAGTTAGAGTTATAAGCCTTCGAAGTTACCCAGAGATATCCCTGGAAGTTACCATACGCGCGCGAATGACGCGCCATGACTCACTCTCTCGGCGGTCTGCCGCGAGCTGACTAAAACGGTCGGCATTGTTTTGATTAGAAATTAGCGCCTGCTAGACGTAGACCGTCGACTCAGGGCTCTCTAGAACGATGAATTCTGAGCATATACAATACACCAGACTGTATGGTCGTCGAATACCTATACTAAGGTTCATAAGGTCCGCAATTTAGCATTTCTGTTTCCAACCAACGTTTTCACGGCTTGCTCTTGATATTAGTGGCCAGACACAGAGCTCGAGGATCTATTTATTTTTTCACCCTAACTCATTTATCCGGAAAACATTTTGAAAAGGGGTTACCGGTGAAACATGAACGGTCTACACGTGAAACTTTTCTTATATATAGCTCAGAGAATTCCTCGAGGCGTTCCGCATTTTGGTTGTTTCTTTAACTTATTGGCATGTCAATCTTTGATATACATAGCCCTAAAGGCATGTTATCTGCTTGCAGTATTTTCTTCCGCCGGAATGTATTTTTCTTTTGACAGCTTAGATTTATTCCGAAGTTTCAATGACGTGATGTTGGATTTTAAAATGACTCCCTCAGGGCAAGTCAATTTATTTCTTCAATATTGCGTTCCAATTTGTCTCTCCAGTCATACAACATACTTTACAGAAAATATACTCCTTTTGAATAATTAATTTTTATTATTTCAATGTTAATTCTATAACACCTCGCGAATGAAATGCTTATCGTATCATGAATCATTTCTCCCCCCCTTCCCTTTTTTTCTGTTAATTCAAGTAACTACTTTGAATAACGCTGGCGGAATTGGTCCATCGCACAGGATTACTTCCGGGTTGGCGGTCTGCAATAACTTATAGCCCAGTTTACGCAGAATACCCGCTTGCAAGGCAATTATTCTTTTTTTCTCGAGAGAGTTTTGGTGTTTTTTCTTTGAAAGGTGTATGTATTGTCTTTCCATTGCTCGTAATTCGGTCTTCAAAATATCATTCAGTCTCTTGTCAGTTGTCAAATGATACAACTCATCGGACCCCGTGTACTCGGTATATACAGGTAGCTGGCCAATTGAGTGTCCATGCGAGGCGCCTAAAGATTCACTGTTAATGATCGCTCGGCCATTGTCTTTCATTATATCTCTCAATTGTGAAATTGTAGGTGAAAATGTCATTTTTTGTTTCACAATTTCCTGTAGTTCGCCCCAGGGATGCATTCCCTTGACAGCAAGCGAACATTTTTCATGTCGGCAATGATGCATCAGTATTCGGCTAATCGAGTCCATTTCATGTTTTGACAGATTTTCTCCGTCATGATCATTTAGGCCTGAAGCATATATGGACCAGCCTTCTGATGGCGCCGCTGCCATCTCGAACAAAAATGATCGTGACAACCCATCTGAGGTAAAAACCTCGCGTGTGCTGAGCTGAATTATTTTGGTTATCGGAAAACTCGACAGATAACCGAGCCAGCGTCTGATTAGTAACTCGGGACTTGGATTTTTTGCACCATTCATCATGCGTTGCAGAAGGCCGAACACCCCAGCGTTATCAGTAATGATTGCAAATGCACTTCCCCGTAATATGGGTTCAAATTTTTCAACCGTATTTCGCAGGGCTTTAAGTTCCTTCAAACAGGGGTGGTAATCGCGCGCGCTCTGCGAACTCCACTTCTGGCTGTAGAATGCTATAGGATAGACCGTTTTGAAAGGTGCTTGCATTCCAATTTCTGTTTGAAATAAAACCGCACCGAATCCAACGTTTGAAGCATCTGTTTCGATATAAATAGGCAGGTCAGGGTTAAGATGATACAGGATTTTTGAGTTATCCAAAAGTTTTTTTATTGCTATAAAATCATTCAGCAGTTCCTGTGTCCACAAGAGCGGAGTGAATTTTGCTCTGGTAGAAGGTACGTTGCCGGTAAGAGCATCGAATCTACCCAATTTCAAACTTAGCTCTGGCAAATGGTCAGATATATATCTCAGCGCGCCAATGCACCCTCGTAGTCAAATATATTTCGTGGCGGAGCTAGCATTTTGAGTGCGCGCAATCGTTCCGGTTGTACTTCTACTTGTTCCCCAGTGATTGTAGCCCCGAGCAAATTAATCTTTTTTTTTCCAATGAAGCATTTGTGGATGGACAAGGTCAATCGCATTTTTGCAAGCTGCTCAAACAGTATTTGTAACAGGACAATATGATCAGCCACAGTTTTTGTACAAAGAAATATGTCGTCAATGTATACGCTAATGGGGTTAGCTTTTGCTTCCTCCATTCTACCCTTTGACGTCATGTGCTTGCGCTAATTTTCTGTAACTGGTTCAACAATGTCAGTATTCATGGTTTGCTGGAAAATCGAGGGCGAATTAATAAATCCCATCACCATCCTACGCCACCGCAAGGATTTACCCTTTACCGCTATGCCAAAATAGTGCTTTGAATCTTCATGTATTTCTACATGGTAAAATGCTTTTTTTAAATCCAATAAAGATAAGACGGGTCTATCATGAGCCAGTTGTCTGATGTCAGGAATTAAAGGTAGATAGACATCAATCCGCTTCACAGCTGCATTCAGAGCTGTAATATTTGAAACAATTCGAAATTTATGCTGCGAGTTAGCCTCTAATAACTGGTTCGAATTCAATTTTTGGGGTACTACGAAGATTGGAGTACGCCAATCTGATAGACCGGGCTCAATGACTTGAAGATCAATTAGGTTATCAATTGCCTCATTCAGAGCATTCATTTGAACCTTCGCTTTTAGATTGTATGGTGCCGATACGAAGGCTGGAGTTGACTCATCTTTTAATTCCACTTGGCAGCAATGAGTTAAAGCTTGAGGTTTTGCCAAATTACCACGTAAATCTGCCAAAATATGTGCATATGGTTCATATACACTCTTCCATCTGGCCTCATCAATCAAAGAATTTTCGGGTGCGTTATGGTCTGGTGCTTCATACGGAGTTTCTGCTAGTTCCTTTGCAATCTGACACAAATTATCTAACTCAATCCGTACACTACGATCTGTGCCACTTTTCAGCACATATGCCGTGACCGGCTTGCCACCATGCGTCCAAACTTTATTTCGGGCGTTTATCACTAGAGGGCGAACTGGTGACTTTTTACCTTTATCACCATGGAGACAAGACATGCCTATCTGTCTATCCATAATCGAAGAACTTGACGCCAATTCCGCGTATTTTGGACCGTTAGTGATTAGTTCTTTTTGCGAAGACGTTTGCATCTCATATGTCGTCTCCGGCCCTACAAGTTTTGTAGCATTCAAAACATTGTCAGCTATGCTCAAATTTTTTGTGTCGTCACGACAAGAATTATTTGAAGTCATCTTAACTGGTTCAACCGATGAACACATAGCTTCTAGTGACCGTGATTCGCACGTTGGTTTGCAAGTACAATGTGCGCTACACGTTTTACAATCCGAATTTCTTGCGTCCGCATGGTTTGGCCAAATGACTGAGGTTAAATAATCATTTACTTCCACTGGATTTAGTAGCTCAGTTGTTATAGATGGCAAATCATTAATTTTCATCATCCATTTGAATCCAATAATATCAATGGGCACACCAGTACCTGTGGCAAATGGAATTGTCAATCCGTCAATGTTAATATGTACCAATGAATTAATTCTCGACACGCCACCAATGCCTCGTAAAGCTAAATTAAGTGGTATTTTTTTATCCCAGCAGTCCGGATAAAATCTTTTGACAGAAGCCTTCGTAATGAGGTTAGGAATTGAGCCGCTATCTACAAGGAACTTGGAACCAACATTTGTGTCAACAAAATACAATAATTCTTTACCAAATGAATCCAAAAATTCCGACTGGTTATCATTGAGGTGCATATTGTAACTCACTACAGTAGGTAAAATGTCAGTATTTACATAGTCCAGTTGAGATGATAACCTTAATTCTGGCAAAATTAATGTCGGAGAGTTAATCTGCCATATTAATTTTTTTGTCGACGCATGCTATGTCGCAACTCCTCTGGTGACCAGTCTGGAGCTTGATAATTTAAATTCTGCGATCGGGTCCATGCTGCATTATTTCCTGTACAATATTCAGGGATTGTGGACATTGTTGGCGGTGCGAAAGTTAGGTTTCTATCGCGCCAGTGCAAAGGATTCCTTTTGGGGGGTCTTTCCTCGAAATAGTCAGTAACCAATTGGACTCGCTTCACCAATCCAGGTGATCCTTGTGAGTAAAAATATCGATCTAATTCGTCAATTGTCAGTATTTTTTTACGCAGCGCATTTTTACCACTTAAAAATGGTTTCCAATTTTCAGTTGTTTGCTGAAACAATTTGGCAGGCAGGGGTTTCAATCTTTCTCGAATTTCATAATTCCCATGTGGATCTCGGCCTAGTACTAGGTTGTTTAGCCACAGTACCGCCTTTGCAACGCAATCGCGGGACAGATGTCCTACGCTTCGGCATAAATAGCAGACTGCCAACGATTGTCCATTTTCTGGTTGAGTATATAGGCCCAGTGGCGCAAAAATATTTGGGTTTGCAAGAAATCTGTATTCATTACCGTTTTCGATGGCTATTTCACGAGCAGCCTCAGCGTTTCTGGGCGTAAGATCTCGGCTGTCGGTCGCGTTTCCCGAATCTTGTGTCGCAGTCAGAGGTTGTTGAGTCGGAGCCGTGGTCTGCGGGCGTTTGTTTGCTCGGCCGATATTCGCGTCGACGTTGTCAGGCGGTATGAAGTTACGTTGAAGACGTCGTGCTGCACGCTCAGGATTTCGACGTGGTTGTACAATACTGGCTGCTGGTGTTTCGTTTGGCTGTCCCATTGCTGGGTATGATGACGTGGGTGGTGTCATATTATAGATGTGGATGTCTGGTAGCGCTGATGTCTGCGGTGTTGATGGGCTGATGGCATATGAAGCCATAGGTCTGTCATGTCTGTTTGTTGAATTTGCTATGTTCGCATCCAGGAGTTCCGAATTCCAAATTCTCTGGAGTGCTAGCAAAAAGTCCGAATAGCTTAGCGTCTCCCACCCGTGCATAAGGTACCTCAGTGAAGGTGGTAATTTTGATCGCAATACGCGGAATAATTTAAGTCCATCGTCACTCTGTTTTATAGGTTCGTCTTCGGCAATACCCAACTCGCGCAAGACTTTATTAATTTTTAACATGGGGCCTTGTGTGCTCCAGTCGTAGTCCTTGGCAAACTTAGCGATGACTTTTTCTGTTCCAATACCAAACGTTGGCAGAGCTATGGCTAAATCGCTCAAAATCTTATCCCATTGAGGATTCGGAACCGAAAACATGTCTGCCAATATTTCTGCATCCTCCCGACGGCCTGCTTCGATCAATTTGGCCTGCATTGCGTTAGACAGGACTCGATCAATAAGGCTACTTCCGTTATTATGATCCAGGATACGGAGGCTATCCTCCAACCAAGGCAATAACGGCGTTGACCCAGCCGATTTCATTACAGAGATCATCTCTGACAACGGCATAATTCGCTTGTTCCTGTGTGGCAGTGGGTCAGAAATATTAGATGCCGCAGCATCTGAGTCATCGAGCCTCCCCAAATCGTCATTTTGAGCCTCTTCTGGTAGGTACCACGGTATTCCGCGTCTTTCAGGGGAAGGTACTACTAAACGGCCTTGGTCATGAATAAGATTAGGCGAGAAAAGTGGCGGTGGAATTAATTGAGTCCGCTGTGAAGCCAGGATTCTCGGCTCGATTTCTGGGTCTTGTTGGGGTAAAAATGACCCACGAATTATGAGGTTGTTAGGGATTGTATCTACCCCTTCGACTCCTGTCACATAACACTGACTGTCCATACCTCCATCTAAATGGGGATATATTTTCTTGTAAGTATTTTTCGGTTTGGAGTCTGTTGGTGCCAATTTCTGCGGTATGAGTGGAGCCATTTTTTGAGTAAAAACATCACTGTGAGCTCCATTGTTGCCAGTTAGCATTCGCTGTCTGGTCACTGCATATGCTGGTGGCATAGTTGGTTGTTTAATCGAACCCAAGTTTGGTGCAGGCGGTGATCTTCTACGGCGGCCGATAACGTTGCTGGACCGGTGCCGGTTATTGTTCTCTGATGTGCTTTTCCTAAATCAAATTCCGCCGAAAGAACTTCATTTAATGTCTGAGAATCAATCTTCATAGATGCCTTCTCAGTTGCGCGCTTTATCATTGATAGGTCGGCTTGAGCGGTCTTGACGTCACGATTGGCCGAGTCTAGTTCTTTTGTAGTTTTTGGAATTAAATTTTTCATGTCGTTGAATAATTCTGCTTGTTGTTTTACGGCCAATTGCAACTGGCTTCGTTTCATTTCTACATCTTGGTGACGTTTGACCGTGTCTTTAATAAGTATAAGATTCTCTTGCAAGGCTTGAGCATCCTTTGATGTAGATTTCGGTTTTTTCGAAAAAATTTTCTTCATTGTGAAAATATTGACCCACTATTTTTCGTTGTCTTTATAATTTGAAATAAACACCCTCNTCTGTTGAAATATTCGTNGAGTTCGAAGATGGNTATTCACCTTTTGAANACCAGCATACTTGTACCACCGTCCATATGAGTATGAATGTCGAGAANGCTGNTAAAATACNNCTTGTGAAAATNAGTCTGCAACGTTGTTCTGTGCAGTGCATGTGAGATATCACAAATGGAAGTTGAAGAATCCGTACTGGCCACCAATTGTGTGGAATAGGNTGNTCAGGNNNCAGTGATATCACTGNTTCTGACAGTCAATGACCTTCAGTAGATATCAGTCTTGAAANCTTTATTCCAGGTTCTTTTCTTTCTTCTGTAGTCTTCCAGATGATCAATCTTCACACATTACCCCNNTCAACAATGACCATATGCGGTCCAGAGCTCAGATATTATTAGAAAACACATTTCCTGTCTTAATACAACCAAATACTCCAATTTCATATTCAAACCTCCAACAGGATCATTGCAGATAGCCCTATTGCCTTGAATTCTTCTGATACACGATTGATCCTGCTTCAACATGGAAGGGTATTGTAGGTATATTGGCAGAGCTCCTGCTATTTTCGTTGGTGTAGGCCCATCGCGATACTCGAAACCATATTTATTAATGTAGCTCGGATAGACCCAGATCATATTTTTTGGCAATGTAGGCTTATCGCCTGCCATGTCTCTCAACCATACGGGGGCTGAAGGATGATAGTTGCGTAATCCAGGTGCGAAATCCATTTCTTTGTTCAATGTGACATGAAGGTTCCTTGTTGAATCTTCTTCTTGCAGTATTATCTTGCTTGCGTGTGGCTCGAAACTTACTACCAGTCCTCTGACCGTACAGATAGTACACTGTAAAAATTGCCATAAACGGACACAGTCCACGACGTCGGTAGAACTATCATTGTATATATTTCTCTGTTTCATTATTTCTTCGGTTGTAACTTGTTCAGTTATACAACTGATTTTGATACTCGAATAACTAGCAAACATTTTTAAGGCTTTCAATTTGTACTTCATAATTGCTATTTGATATAAACCAAGAGGGTTCCAATCTCGAATGCTTCTTGATGTTTCAGAGAATCGCCACGCCAATCTGAAATTGTGCCCTGTCGGTCTAATGTAAACTACTTCTGATTCCAGGGCCTTGAGCTTCAAATCAGGAGTGATGTATGCCTTTTCGCGCCCACAAATACAGGTATGTTCAAATTTGTCAAGGCTAGTCCAGTATTTCCCGGTTGGATATAAGTATTCTTGCAATGTGATCTTTTCGGCTTTGACATATCCAGTTGACGAAAAAAAGAGGCCCGGATTTGTAAAATTATGAGTCACATTTTTAATTTGCCAACACTGTGAAAGTGATATATGTTCCCAAGCCGACGAATTTAGTCTGGCCCAGTCCTTTGGTAGTCTTCTAGGCAGCCGACCGAGCTGGGCCTGAGTTATCGTCCCAGCACGGTCTTCATAGCCTGAGGGCAGATTCGTGATCGATGCGTTCATGAGACTATCTTCATATCCTGAGGGCATATCTGTGATCGAAACGTTGACTATATTGCAGTATACTTTCGTCTCTTCAGTCCAAATATACAATAAAATAATTGCATAAAGAACATTAATGTAGTGATTACCAATAACAGAAATGAATTCCATTCTTCACTGATTGGTACAGCTGGCAAATTCATTCAATTAAAAATAGGACTTCCTATTATTATATTCCAATTTCTGTAAAATATAATAAAAAATTTTTGGTATTTTGTTTTCAAATAACTCAATGTTTGGTAGGTGCTATTATCGATGTAAAACGCAAGTTGACTGGCATCAGGGAGGTTTCAAACTTCACTTCCCATATAGTATTTTGAGTTGGCTGCTATTGCTTCAAGTATGCGCATAAAATGATCTTCTTTTGGGTACATCCTCATCCAAAGGAATTGGTCCAGATAACTGGCGAGATTGCCTCTTCTGACTCCGTTTTGTAGCCTTAATAGAGATTTCACCTGATTCCAAAAACTCTCAATGTGTTGAGTATGAAATCCTGAGGTCGGGTGTACATAAAATAACGAATGGTTTATCACCTTGTGCTTATACCCCATTCCTCCCCAGTCACTGAGAGAATGATATGAAGAAAAAGCATCGGTTCTGATTGTCGTGCCCGCCTTTACATTGCGCAATGTTATTTCTTTCAGATTTTCCGTCGTTCTACCTGACTCTGGGACCAGTTCTACAAAAGCCTCTTTAGAAACGATATCCACGGCTCCGTATATCCACACTGCTTTCACTGGACGTCCTTGTCGGTTGCCTGCCTTTCGACGAGCGACCACCGATTCATCAGCCGCAATTTCACTATGTGGTCCGCCGATAGGCCCCTTCCTTTCTATGAGGTCTGCAGAACATATTTCTCGCAAGAAATTGGCCCAGTCTACTATTGCTCTTTTTGAAATTTCAGCCTCGAAAGAGATTTGTCGTTGTGGAGTACGAGAAGCCCAATAGTACGTTAGTAAAACCAGTTGGATGAGCCCCAAATTACTCTTCTCAAAAAATGAATTTTTACGTATAGTTGCCGTGGTACGGCATTTGGAGTCTTGGCATCGCCAGCGAAGACCGTCCGCTGTACTGGAAGTCCTCTCCTCGGTCATTATGCTTCCACATCCTTGGCAGTCCATTCTGGAGGCCAGTAAACGGTGTTTTCTTAAGAATGCTATGCATTTATCCAAATCGGTGATTATTCCCATTCTTGCCAAATATCGCATGTTCATCTTGGGGTTCGCCATTCCTGCAAAGGGGACCTTTGGGACTTATCTGACCCACGATTGCTTATATGTGATGTAAATTAAATGCTTGTTGCCCTTCCTTTATAATCAGTTGTTGCAGTATGCCTGAATTTGAATTAACAAGTACGTTTTATATTTTAGAAGTTTTGAGTTTACAATTGCCTGGGGGCAAGTTAGTCATTTTTTTGACATTTTTGGTATACGTGAATTCAATTTTTAGATGAGATTTAATGCTCATTTTCACAATTTGGTTTCTCTTTTTTCATGGTTATGATCACCTTGCGTATTATTTAAATACATGATTCTCCTGTGTCCGAATTCCAATCCTATAACGGTGCTTTCTGCACAAGATCCGAGCTCGAAATGATTTGAGTGGCGCAATCGGATCCGCGTGGAAATTCTGAATCGAACGCTACCTTGTTTACCGGGCTCCAATCCCATTAAGGCACAGTTTTTCGATTTTGAAAATTGAAGTAAAATTTTTCGAAAATTGCAGCCGTTGCCATTCGGTTAAATCGTCTCTTTTATACAATTGATCCAGCCACTGATCTTGACGCATGCTTCTAATAAATTTCTCAAAGTTTTCAGCCCATTCATATTTGGCGCCAGTACAAAAACGTTTTGCTGGAACTTTGAACAAATGCGCATTGGCAGAGGTTTTAGCACACCCTGGTATGCAACACTGCCTGCCCATGTTGACGCAACCAACTATTCATCTATCAATTAACTTCAAGAAAAATAGTTATAATTGTGAATAGTCAATAAAATTGCTTTCTGAGAGAGAGAGTCTTCATTTTCATCCAACCAAAATACATAACAAACGGCAGTGATTGTAGCAAATGATCAATGAAGCAATGTCTGGGCGAGTAGTTAAATGGGTCTCGTCGAATTTTCACGTTGGCCACCCACTAGCAATAAGATAACCCCCACAAGGATCTTAATCAGTTTCGCTTTCAAGATATCAGATGGCGTTAATTGCTGTCTTGATTTCCTAGGCTTTTTCCGCTCATACACGGATGCAACAACCTAAGCAGCTAGTCAGTACCGGAATATTGCGCACTGAAGTTTGATAAGACCTTAGTATGCTGTACTGTCTCACCATGCTCGTAAACCTTATTCACAATCAACCAACAAACGAAAAATCAACGAAATATATCTCCCAGCAAAGGTGATAGTAGCACTCCACAACGGAACATAGCATAATGAAGTGTATGCAGTCAACATTATCCGCGCACAAGCTGATTCGCGGGAGTAGACCTTACAGCGTTAGGGAGCGTGGCAGTTTCCAATCATTGTATATATATCATTGGTAAGTAGCGAATACCATTTCGCTAATCGAAGACACGGCGCAAGCATGGCCGAAGTGCTAAGCCGAAGGATTCACTCGATGGCCGACGAGTCGGCCGACGTGGGTGTGCACTGTGCAATCTGTGCATGCGCAACAAAATTCTCTCGTTCGTCGGCCGAATCTCTCGAAAATGGGCCCATCGGCCGTGCATGGAAACGCAGTACTTGACTAGGTGTATTTGACTCACTACCACCACTGTATAATGGCTGTCGCAGATCATTAGCGCTTGCATCGTAATCTGTAGGTGCGGGCTCATATCGTACTGGAGGCTGACACCCTAAATCGCTGCGACTGGCAAAACTAATCCATCCCAGTGGATGTTAATGGACTGGGGGTGGGGTGGAAATACACTATACACTATATTGCACATATTGGTATATAAGTAGACCTAATGATCGCGCTATTGAGTCACCAGATAGCGTAATGGTGAAGCGTCCGGCTTCTTGATCGGTAGGTCGTGGGTTCGATCCTCGGCCGGGTCAGACCAAAGACCTGATCAGTAACACTGGTATCCATGACTTCCCTGCTTGGCGCTCATGCATTACTGGGATAGCATGGAGGTGTGTGCATGACTTAGAAAGCCGCAAAGCAGGGGTCGGCAACCGTTTGCTAGTCGCGGGCCAAATTTCGGGTGTACAACTTTTTGGCGGGCCGGAATTTTTCTTAGTACTATATTTTACGCTCACTTCGGTATATTATCCTACATTGCTGCAATCTCAATCATACCAATCAGAAGACACATGTATTTACACTTCAACAACACAGAATAATTGTGACAATTGACGCAGCTTGCTTTGTGAAAGGTTTTCAACTTCTGGTAACAAGTCAGATGAAACAAGAATCAGACCCTATTCAAAATGGACGTCAGAAATACATGATCTTAGCTTGCTCTTAATGAATTTCATTGTTCAAAACTATTGTTCACATGCGTACGTGCTTCCAAAAATCGATGCAATTTCTTTTGCATTGCTGGTCAAGCTGGGATAAAGACCAATTTCAAGAATGACTCTTTGTCAAAGTCATGCAGCGATATGCTCTTTGTATGAAATTTGTCATTCAATTCAACTGTATCGCATTTCAGAAAGGCCCATTTGAAATTTTCAGGCAATGGTATTGACGTCCGCATTAAACAGAGTACTGAATACTCAGAATTCATTTTGTAGAGAAGGAATGTCGGAAAAGCGGCTGAATATTCTGTAGTTAAATCTCGTATCACAGTTACAAATGCAGTGTTGGTACTAGGTTTTCTCTCCTCCAGTATAGGAAAGTGAGCATAATTTTCTTTGTACTGTTGACATTTCCAGAGTCACAGATTTGTTTTGAATGCGCCTCAACATCTCATGTATTTAGTTGTTTTCCCCCTGAAGTTGCAAATTCAATTTGTTCAGATGTGACGTTAAATGTACCAGGAAAGCAAGATGAGATACCCATTTTCGATTACAAGATTATGAGTCGGCTATATTTGTGTTTTCGAGGAAAGTTGCTATTTCGTTTCTCAGTTCATACACTCGTGTAAGCATAGCTGCTCGACTTAATGAGCGAACATGACAGATATAGGCCTGCATGACATCGCCATATCGATTTTCTGCTTCTAGTAATATCTGGCGTAACTGATTCAGTTAATGAGACAAAAATCATATTAACAGTTTTCATCATTGCGGCCAAAACACTATTCAGGTTTTTTGTCTTGGCACACAATGCCTTCTGGAAAAATAAACTATAGATAGGCTAACTAACATACGGAGGCTAGTTATCTATAATTGAACAGTTTGAGATTCCGTCATTGCGTCTGAGATGTAGGCCTACCAAGCGTTTTTGAAGCAAAGGAAGAACACCTTTATTGTCACACCCCGTTAGAGTGGTTAGCCCTTTGAAAAAGTATGGAGCACCTTCGGTTGCGAGATACACCCGATTGATAAGCACTGATCCAGTCTAGTCTATCTCCATCTCTTACTTCAACCACCTTCGTTTTATGGCGTAACAATAGACTAATACGATGTAGGCTACTATTATATCGTAGCAATGCCGCAT
>ATSW01126323.1:0-10520 GCA_000444245.1 Botryllus schlosseri | reverse complement strand
GAGATAACAATTGCGTATGTGTCCGAACTCGTTGACCTTTCCAGTTAGGCATACGCAATCTCTCGATTTATAGTCATTTCCATTTCTGCAGATAAGTAGTCAGGTCAAGTGCGAACATGAATCGTGTTGAATCTTTGCTCCGTACGCCGTTTAGCCAGCTGCCTTCAGAGCAAAAATTAGAGGTAAAGCGACTAGGTCCGTATCAGCCTAGAAATTGCCCATTGATCCAATCGTACGCCGGAGGAAAGCGCACTCGTGCCTTTTCTTCAGCGCATTTCGATAAAAATGAATGGCTTACTTATGGCGAGGATAAAAACGCCTTGTTTTGCTTTTACTGTCTTTTATTCGACAGTGCCGGTACCGGAAGCAGTGGCTCTTGTTGGAACAAAATTGGTTATCGCGATCTGAAGCATTTGTCAGAGCGTCTGAAAACGCACCAAAAATCCCAAGTGCACATGGCTAGTGCAGTTAAATATAAATTGTTTGGCAGAGTAAATGTAATGTCGCAGCTCAATGAAAGTTATCGCGTATCAGTCTGCAAGCACAATGAGCTTGTAGATAAGAATAGGCATGTTCTCTCTCGGGTGATTGATGCCAATAAATTTATTGGAGTTCATGAATTGCCCCTTCGAGGCCACGATGAGAAGGAATGCTCTCTCAATAGGGGGGTATTTTTGGATCTAATTAAATACACGGCTTCCATTGATAGCATTTTGCGCGAACATCTCGACACCGCGACAGTAGCTAAGGGTACCTCAAAGACTATTCAAAATGATGTGCTTGATTCGATATATCACATCTATCTACAGCATTTGTTTACCGAGATTGTTGACGCTGAATTTCTATCTATTCAGTCTGACGAAACAACTGACATTACGTGTTTGTCACAACTAGTCGTGATTTTTCGGTTCACGAAATTTGGTATGCCAGTCGAACGATTCCACAGCTTTGTGGCTGTTGACGATCGCACTGCTGTCGGAATTTCTTACGTATTAAAAAAAAACATTACAGCCCTATTCAGTTGAGTCGAAACTTATTGCGCAAACCTACGACGGCGCAGCAGTCATGAGCGGATCGCGACATAGCGTACAAGTTTTAATGAAAGAAGTTTACCCGCACTTCTAGTCACGCCACCGGCAAACCTCTCGCGGCACCTACGTTAAAAATCATTGTTTACGGGAAATTCATGTGGCCATCATGAACGTTGAAAAACGCTACTGTGACGTCATATTGATAACAAGTCGCTTGCGGCCCTTGCCCCACCACCCGATATTGTCACGAGCCGCCACTGCTATATCGGTTATTTTAGCATTTATGGACGCAGATTGGCGAGTGCTATACATTGAAATAAACTGAAAATGCATACCGTATCATTACTACAACATACTATTATGTGTTATGTCGTTATGTGATAGCTCGTCAAACATTCCAGCACGTAATGCACAAGTTTGCGAGGGATCATACGCCGAGTAATATTGGACTTATAGCAATTTATACTTGACTATGAGCCGTTATTTTGATGCAAGTAAAATTGCGCCGAAATGTACACTAAACATAGACAAAATATAAAGTTATATGACCAGCGGAACTCAAGATATATCCTTGTCTGACGGGTATTCAATATTCATCCATGCATTTGACGCTAGACTGCAATAATTCTCTTTCTAGGTTTTCAGAAGCGGCCTTGGAAGGCTTTAGACATAACTAATATATACCTTCAACTTAGCATTCATATTCAGAAATTGACTATAACTATTCATAGAAACAAACAACAACTGTCGTCTATTATATTTTTCTGGCATATCTAGAGGTCAATAAGAGCCGCAAGAAGGCTATCTTGGAGCCGCATGCGGCACTGAGAGCCGCGGTTGGGATCACTGTATACATGTTCTCCTGTCGCAATTTCAGGAAAACCAGAAATTAGATTAGAATTAAAATTAGAGCAAATAAACACGTCACAAATTAGATTAGAATTAGAGAATAAAAACATTTAAAAAATTTGACTAGAATTATCCATAGTTATCTAGTTGTCCGAGTCTTCCGTGCAGAAATGCGTGCCAGAAATTTCGCGATGGCGCGTGACCTAGATATAACAGAGAGTGCAATGATACATTTCGAGAAATGTTTAGCTGCAGTCCGAATACGATGGTATACTGAATAAAATGGCTGCTGTCATACCAACCTTTTTCACACCATTATCTTGCATTTAAGACCATATCATATTCACAGCGCAGTGCCCCTTAACATAAAACAGCCNCATGGATGCGTTTTATTNAGTAAAATATTGGAAATGAACCAAACTAGTGCGTGGCAATTGGGAATTTTNGCAATCATACGCACATACGCGCAATTTCTGTTTATGAGACTTCACTCCCTTAAAGCTGATGGATATTGTATTATACTGAATGTNAGTATGCAAAATTCATGAATTTGATTTCAAATCGGAGTACTGCCCTGAGATGAACCNGCNGGGCATGCGTGGAAAATNCANTAACTAAATGACTCAAACTTTGATCNAAGCTGGTCTTGTGGGGCGTGGTGAGTTCTGTTCACGCAGGCTACATCACCATTTGGCGCATTCTAGGGGTTGCATACACAAACAAACAAACACCCGTGGGATATATCTCGATGTGAAACAATGCATTTGGCTCATTTTCGTAACGTAGAACGGGTGTTAAATTAATATTTTCTACCGAAAAGTGATAATGATGTCCATTATACTTTAGAGTCGGGTGGAAATCGGTGCGTTACGCGATTTTCGTTTAATTAAGTAGATAAGCTTACGTTACTGATTCTTATAACAGATTTCCACTCAAAACGTAGCTATGTCTAAATCCATGCGGCTCAAGGCAGTTAATAAGGATTGTTAGCAATAACGGAGAAGTGCAATTTGTACACGCTTTGTCGTAATGAGACAACCTTGCAATAAAGGAAGATAAATGATGAACTCTTTAGCTTGACAAATTCAATTCAATAAGAAATGGATTATCATTCATAGGTATTTTGTGTACTACGAGTTGCAAATTTGACAAACAAAACCCATTGCAGTCGTAAACCACAGGGTATTTGTGATATGACGAGATCCAGTCTTTACCTGGTCCCCAGGCGCATAGACACCGGGAGAGACCATGATTCCGGAGAATTTATTACAATATGCTTTAAAATTATTATTTGCGAACTAGTTAGTGATGAATCAGTATTTCGTAAACTGAATACGCACCAAATTATTCACAAGAGATTACATCCACGAATACGCATGATTACAGCCAGGATTAAAACGTTGGAGGCCAGACATACAGCGAAATGATGCCAAAATGCAAAGTGACATTACGAGAAAGTTGGCGACATCGCGTTCAGAAAATCTACATTGCGTTGAGGTATAGGGCGCATAATATTTCCTTTCTGTTGATGACAGTGGTCTTATGGGTCATCACTTCATCACGTAACACGCATTGCAGTTACAATATATTCGAATCAAGTACACTTATATTAAGGAACAGTTTGGATCGCCCCTCATATCGAACGCATCACGGAAATATAGCGACATACGCCGGCCATTTTGATTATTCGATAAAATCATTTAATGTAACAGTAAATCGCGGCGATTGCTCCTGTCGGTTTAACGACACCACGCCTTATTGTGGTCACACAGAAATAAATTTTCAACAGCGAAAGTAGGAATTATATTTCAGGTTAGCGATAGTAATTAAGGCTGCGATTTCCGACGGGTCGCTTTATGCCAGTTTTATAAAAACAACCACAAAACTTCACAATTTCACTGATATAACTGTTATAAACGGACGCCGAAGAGGCTATTGAAATACTAAAAACTGGCCACCATCTGATAGGAATGTACGCGAAGGTGAGGTACAGGAAAGAGGACAATTATAAGTACCGGTAAAAAGGATACCATATTTTCACGAGACACTACTTGCTGACATACAGTCGACTCCGATTTATGCGGACACCGATAATCCGGACAAGAGCTTCATTCAGGCCAAAATGCTCAGGAACGGAACAAAAGAAAATGTTACACGTAAAAACAAGGTTAATTCGGACAGTTATCCGCTTAATGCGAACGCAGGCTTGCAATTCCTATAGTTCGGTTAAGAAACAATACCCAGTACTTCGTTCTAACAAAAGATGAGGGATTATAGTGATTGGGTACAATTGTAGAACAGCTTGGTTTGGTACAGGAATGTTTAGCAGAGAAAGTGAAATTGCTCACTTACGTTAACAAAGGAAAACGGATATATACACTACAGCTAACTACGTACTACAGTCGGGGTATTTTAGAAATTTCTGGGTAGGGATAGACGTAATAATAATCACTCTGCGATCGATTCACAGTTGAAACAAAGAAACTTACCATTTTCCATTATCCACGAGATTTTTGGGGCTGGTCGACAGCTACCCACGACTTCGCACTTCAAAGTGTCAGTAGTGCGATCACGAGTTATCTTGACTCTCTCGGGCGGGAAATTGACTATGATCTCGATTTCTTTGGAGCTCTGGCCGATCTCGTTAACGGCATGGCAAGAATACGGACGCCATATCTCTTGAGACTTTCTGGACGCGATATTTGTAACCGGTAGCTACCTCTTTACCTGTGAAATGAATTAATTCATTATTAAATAAATATATTATTTATTGTGATCAGGTCGGTCATCGAATTGAGGCATAGAAAATATATCGAAGCAAAGTGAGTCATATTTCATTGCAGTAGGCTAGGCGGAGTGATGTGTGGACGTCAAATCGATATTTACCAATGCCAATTCTATCTCAAGCATTTATAACAGTTGTACTTGAACCGCGATCGTAATCTGAGTTTTAGTGGCATCTCGCTACGGTTAATTCCAGCCAAGGTTTTATCGATGCCAATCTTATCCAGCCGTATGCTGACCAAAGCGCAACCAATTATTGCACACCTTCAAGGTAACTACTAAATAATGCCTCAAGACAGTAATGTCGAACATATTCATAGACCACAATACAACCAGATGTCGGCAGGGATGAGTTCTAACCCAAGTAACTATCAGGAAAAAGTCGGTGACATTGACATTACATTCCGTGAAGGCAAAAAAGTGCAAACTGAGGTAAGAGTTTACTGCGAAAATATAACAGTATTCACAGAAGCGGAAATGACAATGCGAAACCATGTAAAATACATGGAGCTACTCGAAGAATATAAGTCAAATATCTTTGGTTGAACTTCTGCTTACCTTACTCTGACCCAAAACGCCCCAGCGCCGGTCTCCAGAGAAACATGAATGGTGAATTTGTCAGGTGATGTAAAAAATGGAACAAATTTCTAACGCCCGCGTCTACAATCTCTAGTGTTCCTCACCACGAATACGTAGGGTCAACGATGCATCATGAGTAATACAGAGGGAGTATAGAAATATTTCAACTAATATCGCCGTTAGAGACACTGATTGAGTGTTGTGTATTTAATCGGCCAATCATTCAATTTTTGCCAATTCCTTTGTTTGCAATTAGCTGTGTTGCTCCAACAGAGCTCGAACGATCCGTGATATAATAGGGTTATCATATTTTGGAAATCTGAAAAGAGGACATTTTTTCAAAATTTTCAGACTTGCAAAACCGGAGGAAAATCCTGAAAAAATGGTAAATTTTCCCACATCGTGGTCGGTTGATTAAAAAACGGTCAACTTTTTGGCTAAGCTCCAGAAACACAGTTTTTCTCTCACTTTATCCGTTGGTTGACAAAAAAAGGTCAACTTTCCGGCCCAGCTCCCGAAATACCCGCCGGAGCGTTGCTTCAGTGCTGATATTTACTGTATCTAAGTCGAATTTTGTCTTATATTCAACTAAAATTCTAAAAAAAGAGGACATTTGGGCGTCCTCCGAATACACTTTCCAAAAAGTCAAAAAAGAGGACAAATCCTCTTAAAAGAGGACGAGGGTATCGAATTGGAAGTAACACATTGGAATCATTTGACTGGTCCGGCCCGCGAGCGATGAAAACTTTTGAATCTGGCTCGCGACCCAAGATGAGTTTGACACCCCTGGCGTAAACAAACAACAAGAAATGGCGCGAATCGCGAAGAATATTTTTCGTTGCCAGAAATTCAACAAGTAGCACATACGAAACGATGTAAATAAGTCGCAACACATACTTTAAGAACCCATGATTTGTAAACGATTTGCAACTAGGTAATTGCCATCATGCTCTTGCGTTTCGACCGCACAATACCATGCCACTTTCACTTTCCAACATTAAGCCTCGCATTTCTGAACTCAAAAAGCAGTATGGGCAGGGCAATTTTAAAATGAGCATGACAGTCGAACATCACGAGTTACAGCAACAACATAATGCAGAAAGGGTTCTGGGCTGAAATACCGCATTAGCGTAGCACGCATATGTCAATATTGGGAGGTAGAATTGATATACTGCAGAGTTATTCGTCGACAGGTGAAATGAGTCTAATATTTCATCATCTTCTGGTAAAAAAGACCGAATTAAGCAATATTCACAGATTAACGGGGCGACAAAGCAAGAGGTAAAATAATATAAGCTATTGTAAGGTTTCGGGAAACGACGAGAAACCCACAGATGTCAAAACTACTTCAAGTAGAGGTCGGAAGAGGGCACGTCGGTGGTTAGCAACTTGAACAATGCATCTTTGTGACTAACGCAAACTGACTACCGGTATTGACGGTGCAAATAGGTACAATCTTCGACACTCTATTCAGCAGTTACTGTGGTGGTCATTTCGCTCGGAGCTCCTTTCAGAAATGTGTTGCCAACTTAGCCCAAAACTATCTTTTAGTTTTCAAAAACCAAAGTATGAAAGATAAGTAGCTTTGCCCAAAAACTTTTCGAGTAGAAGTTGAAATAAGAGCCACTTTATTAAGTAGTGAAAGTAGGCAATAACTACTTAATTACATGGAAAAATAAATAGCCTACTTCGTTTGTCTGACTACCAGTATATGCTGGTATTCGACAAGGAAAACTTGATGCTGTACGAGCTAAACAGATAAATTTGAACTTGAAAGTTGTTCTTAGTGACCCAAGATATACGAAAAGGTTGTTGACGATTGAAATAGCATACCTAATAGCCCGGGCAAATTTTTGTTGGGTTCAGATCGTGTGAAGGTTGCACTTCATTTTAACAAAAGTTTCAATATAAAGTTGCATTCATATATATTTTTTAATTATTTGGGTTACAAGAGATACTCGAAAAATTCCCTTTTATAACCCAACAGTTTAGGATTTGTAAGGTGTCTGCTTGTTCCATTTCTTTCTTCGCTATTCAATCGATCATGCATACACTTTTATGTTCGTTAATAGGTTTAAAACGTACATCACAGCTTTTCGCTGTAGGCTCGTGCAGAGCTGTCAAATTTGGTACTTTCCCATTTCACGGACGGCCTGGCGAGACCGATGAAAATTAGATTTTTGCTGGTACGCAGCAAGAAAATAACGCAATGTCGAAATAATGTTCCGCTAAAAGCCAAACAGCAAAGCAATAACTCAGTCCTCCCACCCCGCCAAATCAATTCAAATACCACACCCCGAACCCCCTAGGCCTGCAAACTTTATTCAGGCAATTCAGCAAAACTCAGTGTTGGTGACTTGAACAAATAAATAGCTTGATATAGATGACGCCCCAGTGCAAATGTAATTTTCGGCCGTCTCACCCGGGCGTCTGTGAAATGGGAAGGGACCTCAAATTTAAACGACAGTGAATTAATTAATCTAGCGACCATTTACATATAGTTCGGGCTGTCGTGCTTGGCTGGGGTTGTTGAAATTCCAGCTTGCAAGATTGCGTCATAGATCACGTTGATATGCAGCTAATCCATCACATAGCTCGTTGCTATGCGTATCAATGAGAATAGAACCATACTAGATATAGTTTATAGCACGCTATTTAAATCACTCGATAAAAGTTGCAGTAAAAAGTTGCATGAAAAATCGAATAAAGTTGCGCTATAAAATTCCTGCAAACAGCTTAAAACATCGTACTACATAAATTCTGAGTATTTACGAGAGAGCGTGAGAGTCTTTATTTTCATCCAACCAAAATACATAAAAAAAAACAGACGGCAATGATGGTGGTACAGAAAATATGCATGCACAGTAGTCGGTATCAGACAGGAATGATCGATACGACCGTAAAGGTCAACTAGTCTGATCACTATACTAATAGTAGCTATACAATGAACAATGAACGCTCGCGTGGATGATAAATTCTATCAAAATGTATACAATGATTTGAATCACTGATTATGTGCAGCATGCACCCCCTTCCCTATCTGGAACCTGTTTGAATCACCAAGTCGTTATCAACATTGCTATAAAGTATCGAACCGACTTTGTAGAACAGTATTGAGTCACTAAACAACTGTCAAAAGCACCCAGAGCTGGAATAATATCTGGTTAAGTGTCAAACAGTATTACGGATACTCGTCAATCACGGTATTGTTTTGTCTAGAGCTGGTGTAATTTCTACAACACTGACTACTTTGCCCACCTCTTCCTATAACCTATCAGAAATAGATCAACATTCCCAGTTTATCAATCGCAGACTTCCTACAATGTTAGCAGCGAAAAAGAGTGAGTGAATATACAGTTATATACCCATGTCGCACGAAACCAGAACCTGCCTCAGACTTATACCACGGTATAAATCCAGTACAACATTTTAATCCAAATTATGCATGCAAATAGAAACGTATGACGGTATGCGCGTGGGCACATATGGGATTTATCGCCACGATATAATTCTGAGTTAGGTTCTTTTTTCGCGTATCACCCTTTTGGAGTGAATATACGCTCTTATAGCTGAGGGCATAGTTAACCTATAGCCCCATATCACGAAAATTGTCGATATTTTCACCTCTAATGGCCGATACCGATATTCATATCGAAGTATCGACTCCAGATTATCGGCTAACCCAGTGGTTCCAACCGGGGAATTTTGAAATTTTTAGGGGGAAATATGGCTATAGGATTGTATCGGAAGATACACTGGGTTTACAAGGTTTTTAGATTTTTATGGTAGAACTGTTTAGTATGAAACTAGTTCTTTACAATTGTATGATTCCATGGCGGATTTTAGGGCTAGGTGTAGGCCTATGTATAAATGCCTTCCGTAGATATTACACCCCCGATAAAGTGAGGCTCGCGAGACGATTTCGCTGGGCCCGTGACAGCCTCTCGACCAAATTGTTTCTAAGTTGAGAAAAGTCGAGCCAAATCCAGCACAAGGCTACTGGTGAAATTGTTTACTTTTTAAGCCAACAGAAGAGCTAACGTGAAAAACATACCAAATTCATCGATTCAACTCAAGGCCATAGCAAGCAGAGTTGGTGATTTATTTTTCGTCAGCTGCTATACCCGACCGGTAAAAAACAGGTCAAATTTAGCAGTACTTTACAAAAGTGTAGTGCGGTCCGCATTTGGCATAGTTCGAACATATCTGAATATGTTTGGCCATGTATTGCTCAGTCAAGAATAATGGTTGTGCGTTGAAAAGTACCTTTTTTTAGTCACAGGTAACATTTTCATAGGGGGGAATTTTAGCTCAAATATCGGCCAAGGGGTCCACGATACGAAAAAGGTTGGAAACCACTGGGCTAACCCGATAATCTATCGGGGTCTAGTTTTGATAAATAAACAAATAAAAAAAATAAATGATTACCTGCGAGTTTCCAAACATATGTACTCTTGGGGTAAGCCGGAGCGTCACACGTCAGAAAAAGGCTGTAACCCTCACGAATCACTCTTTCTCCGGTAATATTCACGTCGGTTGGCGGGTCTGTGATGAATGTCTATTGGTTACGCGCTACTTCGTTAACACACATTCATCTCTTCTGCTCAGCACAGGGTTGGGCAAACTTTTCATCACACGGGCCGCATTCAACATCTGAATCCATTCGCGGGCCGCACTATATTAAATTTGGATTATTAGCTTAAGCGCAATATTTTTATGTAATTATATAGGGACCGAGGAATTATGGATGTGATATCTATGTATATAATAAAAACTAATCAAATAATAATATACACGCGTCAGAAACATTGACAAGATTTTTTACGCTGGCCGTCCTCAACAAGCAATTTGGTAAAATTTGGGATGAAAGGCGGTGGTGTCAATTCTTAAAAGAGGATGTAAATTTAACTCTGTGAGGAGAAAAGATCCGTTCATCGAATTGCCGATTCTACGTTTGGTTTACCTCCAGGACAGGCAATGCTGACAGCATCATAATTATGCTACCTTAAATATACGCTTCTACAATATATAGTTAATATAAATATAAAATACTTCTACACATATCGAGGACATACATATACCTAACTTAACACACGCGTCGCAAATACAATCACATAAGTAATAAAATTGCTGCAGTTTCGCACTCATGATCAAAAATCAGAATTATGTTATTTCCGTTTTGAGTTTCTGTGATGTTTGCCAAATGAAACCTTGGAAAATACGTAAGCCTTGAGATCAGGCTACTACGTCAGCAATAAAATAAACATCATAGTAAGA
>ATSW01126296.1:0-11594 GCA_000444245.1 Botryllus schlosseri | reverse complement strand
CGATTACGATTACGATTACAGCAAAATCAGGAAGTAGTCGATTACGATTACGATTACATTTCAAAAGTAATCACGATTACTCACGATTACATTTGTTTTGCTTCTTAGAACTAATATATTGGAGATATTGGAAGACAATATAAGACTTGCGATGAAAATAAGGTCTAATGAGATAACAACTTTCTTTATAAATCATACGTCATTTGCTTGTTACGTCATAATGCACCCATTGCCCAACTCCATGCAGGACTATTCGTCGCACCCAACGATTTGCATTCTTGCCAGGTCCGTAACTGCCACTCCCCAATAGGACCAGGAGCGAGCTCTAAGGGGACTCCAAAGTATTTCGTAAATCAACATAAATTATAATAGAGTATTTTCAAGAGAGTTAACTTGAAGATATTCTTCGAGCTTCGGGATTTAATGTCTCTAAATAGCTTGATTTTGAAATGCATATCTCTCCCCGTCAAGAAAAAAAGCATGCATAATTTATAGGAATATGCATTTCGGTGGCCGTCACTACCCCGCCACAACACACCAAAAGACGTCTGCAATTTAGGCCAACATGCAACTCCACAAAGTGTGCTACCAAAGAATGACCTTGGCCAAAACTTTGGGTATGTGTCCATTGTCAGTAGCCGCGCTCTGTGGGCGTGACGAATAATCCAGTCCTTTCAATCTGAGCCCCAACAATGCAAATGCTAGCAGGGGCACTCACAGAAGAATGAAGACATGACAATTTGTGTGTGCGTCTCACGAAAATTTTCTTTTAGTCTGCTACGTTTGGGCGACTACAGTATCTTTTGATAGTAAAGTAAATAGTAAAGTTACCACATTATTTGTATTTCTTCTATGATCATGCAGTCCTGGTACATGGAAATAGGGCTGTAAACTGTGAAAACTGATAAAAATTACTATATTATGAATACGATCCATTCTATATCACTCGAGCAGAGTTGAAAAAGTTGGTTGAACCGGATTGATCGGAAAACTGATCTGTGAACATAACGACTTGGACTCGTAGTTGAGTCAAACAGTATGACTCGGACTCGACCCCATACTAGCTGACTTGGACTCGAAGGTGAATTGAAAATGACTCGACCTGACTCGAGTCAAAACCATAAAAGTGATATTGACTTGTGACTCGTAACATTGTGACTTGGTTACAACCCTACCAATACCAACGTTTGGAGTGGGGGACGAATTTCTGTTTTGGTCCTGATTGTACCTACAACCCACGCTAACATGGTGTATAAGCGAATGGCTATGGCGACAGGTATAAATGTCGAGTGAAGAATCGTGAAATACCGATAGGCGCCCGTTTCAAGTAGAGTCATGTGTGAATAAGGTAAAGTGAACTTAAAATTCTACCTTCCACTTAATACAGGTGCCGTTACGAGAAACGGCAAAGAACGGCTCGTTTATGATATATATCAACAGCTGTTGATTTTAGCCATCGTAATGTTTTATTTGACGAGTACAAAATTTCAAATCTTTGTCCGGTGTAGCCTATACGTACAATACATACGTATACTACATAGATAGGCCTACTGCTCGCCTAGCAGCAACGGTCAAACTGCGTTTAACTAAGCATAACCAAGCATTAATACATAAGTTGCTATTAGAAACTAGGCAGAGGTAGTGGCGTCTGGAGCGTATTGATAACCTGATATACGTCATGGCTTACACTTTTCTAACAATCACACAACAATGTACATCGAATATATATTTACTACGTATGGATACTTCTTACGCAAAGACGAGCAAAGCTAATACTTCTGACGTAATAAAGAGCAGTGGCGCTTGAAAATCAACCGTTTGCGCTATCAATAACCTGGTAGAATATCTCTTCCTTGTTCACGAATGTTCGGTTATGTCATATGCATTGTACAAATAAAAAGTAATCGTTCTTTCACAAATAAATCGATTAGATATGTGAAGTAGTCGATTACGATTACGATTACTTTGGATTTTTTTCGAACGTAATCGATTGCGATTACGATTACTTGAAAATGCTGTAATCGTCGTAATCGATTACGATTACTAATCGCGATTACCCCATGTCTGGTTGAATCCCCTTGACGTTCACTCACCGGTCAGTGACCGTCCGGTAAATCATTCCCGGGCCAGTGGAGGGAGAAAGGTGGAACGAATTAATCTGGCACTGGCAAGACATACCTGGGCAGTGCGCTCCTGCCTCAGCTACCCCTACCATCACCAGGATCTAGCTACACGCACCAACTTACACGATTGGTTTTTCGTTTCCGAAACTTATATTAGCATAAAAATATCAACATAAAAAAAAAACAGAAAACAGCAGAAAGCTAACTGTAACACCACACAGTCATTGACAATATCATTAATCAATCAAAATAAAGAAAGTTGGTCGATGAGAGTGAAAACGAGGCAAGACCCGCTGCACACTACACATATGCACACTTGCAGACAACAATTCCTCTCGCTGGTAACATCTTCAACTTCATACAGGTAGACGAGTCGGATTGATGATGAACGCCTTTACCAAGTATCTTTGCCATCTCGAGTGCAACGTTGAGACAAGATATTCAGTTTCTTTGCATTTTCTTTCTGAAATATTTACCGAGAAATTAATTCCAGCAAACATGAAATAATCCTTCAAAATGCTAGCATATTCGGAATACCTTGATGCAAACATTACAGATTACTTGATAAGACATGATGTGCATATGGCAAAGACCATGAATATAACAGAATTTGTGACTTTGTTAGAACTGTGGATAGAAATCACTCAATACAAAGCATTCAAGACACGAAAAGTGTCACAACTAGAAGCGAATGAGTTGTAATAAACTACTTGCCGGTCTTTCTACTGCAGCGGGAGAACCCTAGGGAAGGGTCTCATTGCAAATACTCGAACAGCAAACGGCTGTATGCCAGGGAATAGCTGCCAACTACTTTACTTGGCTAGCATTAAAATAACAACGACAATTATAGTCACACCATATTGTCCAAATCTGATTCGCAAACGGAATTGGATTAGAATTAAAATAAGGGCACAGAAACATTTCCAAAGTTAGATTAGAATTAGATCAGCCGCATTTCGCTCCAATTAATCTGTAATTGGACAACTGGAATCATCTAGTTCTAGTCGGTCAAGTCTGCCTCAAGAGACTATTCCATTATGCTACTTGACTAGCAGGTGCGTATCCCGGCGGTTCGAAGGTTCAGCCCCCCTCCCACCATTATTTCAAGTGTTGTCAATGGTGGCAATCGACTGTGCACAACGGCAGGTGCAGCAAGCAGGCAGAGACTCGACACTTTGATTGTGGCCTTATTGCTGATGGGATGTTCAAGCCTGTGGTGACGTCGTGTGCAAATTTATCAATGACCAGATTTCACATTCAAATGAATAACAGTATCAGTGGGAGATCTCGTGCCGCTGCGCAGTCGATTCTCACGAATTGGCAGCACGCAACACTTGAAATGGGGGGGGGGGTTCGTTTCTACCCCCCTAATAAGGACAAAATTTGAGCAAAATGGCGGTACCGGTAATCTAGTCCTCACCTAATTAAGGGGAAGTGTTTATGCTCTTATTATAATTCTAATCCAATTTCCTCTGAGAATAAAAGTTGGGAAAATTGTGTAGTTATAATTCTAATGCTAATCAACTGGAGTAGTATTCCGCATTGGCCGCATTGACAAAATAGATACACCAAGAACCAGTGCAACATAGCAGGGTTCCACACTACCCATAATCTCAGCCCACCAATGAATATTACAGCAAGCCCCTAAATTAGAGATTGTGTTGAACAATTTAGAGACGGCTTGACATATTCACATGTTCAACTTACGATGATTTGGTATAGACTCAGTTTACACAGAGCTCTTTTCTTTTCCTTTCTGGCTTTCGGAGAGTATTCGCTCCAAACTCAATCAGTTGCAACTCTTCGGTACAATTTTCCTTGTGAATGCGACAACAACGGGAGTCATTGGTTTTGCCTGGAAAGATATGATAAGTTTTCACATTACGACAATCTCAGAAACCCATGTGGAAAGGCTTAGGGCCTACTGTATCAGAAAAAACCAAGCGTATTGTAGTGCAGCAAGCACTTGCAAAATTATTACTGAGACAAACAGAGAGATGATGAACACTGAACGATCACAAGATACCCTATTCCATGTGTAGTATTACATAAGACAATTCTTTATTATATACCATTCATTTACTCAGGCGCGTAGCCTGGGGGGTCAGGGGTCGAACGCAAAACCAATGTGTGCACAATGTAACGCGACGTCATAACACCCCGTAATTCGCCGCCTCTGGCTGTACTGTACAGTACAACATACATCATTCAATAGAACACCGGCATCTCAATTCGCATGAAACGACGACACATGTTTTCTAGATGTTCGGCCACAATAATTTTTTCAAATGTGCGAATAGAATTAGAACTACCAAATTTTAAAAAATCAGCAACTATAGAACTACTCAAGAAACCGTTAGTTGGTTGACTTCAACTAACTTAATGGGTAGTTTGTACAGACTGAATTATGGTGATATACTTTATGAATAAACTACTTTTCACACTAAAATTAACGACCACGAAAACGAAATAAACCAACACACAGGTAAAACACGGGTAAATATATGAGTATGGTTACGCAATATAACCATTATCCTCTATGCGTATGTATCAGACAATCAATATTGCATCTACCTTGGTCTGTCGATTTTCGTTTTTACATGTGCATGGCGCAACACAGATGCAATGTCGTAGCCCTTTTCCGGAACAGTTGTATGAATATTGCAACAAGCACCTAAATAGAAAGATAGTATTAAACAATACATAGAGACAACAAACTAGTTCAACCTACAATATATGATCATGTATAAACTCAGTGCACAGCTCTCAGACCAGTTCAGCCCTTCAATGAGAATTCGCACCAAACTTTATCGGTTGAAACTCTATAGGCTAGAGCATTCTTCTTACATAGTCATTCATGGTGGACTCCCTGAGGGGATTCATTGCTGATACCTGAAAAATAATTAAAAGTTGACACATCTTCATGAATGTGCCATAAAACTCTATAGGCTATAACGACGTTTACCTACATCAGAATACCAAGGATATTTTTTTATGAAAAGCAAGTTATAAGAAATTATTACTAGGACGATCAAGGAAACGATAAATAGCAAACGCCCACAAGATATNTACATTCTACTTATATCACACAAGACAGAAGTCTGAATTATATCNTAATCATTTTCCATACCTCTCGAACGAAGCTTTCCAGTTCTACAACACCCTCAAATGGTTGCGGAATGATACCGTATCTTCAATAAGCATTACTCCAGTTCTGGTCCGTGGTTTTCATTGGATATTTGGGGCTGGTTGGCAGACTGTATAGTTTCTGCATCAGCAACTTTTCGTTCCTCTTACAATCGTTTTTCATGTCTTTTATTGCGATATACAGCGAGTGGTGATGGATCCGATATTCAACCAGGAACAGCAATCTTGGCCGAAATGCTCCCGCCATTATCCACTCTTGCTTTAGCTAGAGATCATTTTCTCTTCACCCAATCTACTTGATATATTTTACGTGAATTTCTCTTGTAGATATAACTGTAATAGGGCTGGGTAGAATTGAATATCAGTACTTTAATAATACAATTCCGAATCCAAGCATTAATATCTGCAATATTAGCGAGCACGATTATGAGTGGGTATGTTCAACTCGATCAAATCCTGTCAAAATGCTACCATCATATTCATATCCATTGCCAGTTCTAAACCACAGAACAGTAGCTCTTACCTCATATTGATCGAGAAATCAATTTTGATAGCAATAATAGGACGTACTATATATAACAGTATGAAATGAACTCTAAACATCACCGAACATGCGTCATTGCTATAATATAAGGATTCAATAACCAACCAAGCGCATTCTCGCTGTGGGCATAAGCCACTTCTGACTAGATAGATAGATAATTATATTTGTGTGTAGCGCTTTACGCTATATACACAGTACGACTATAACACTAACCGTATCATTGACTCACTACGCTAACTAGAGCCAGTAGTTATAAGCAACCAACGAGGTAAGTGGCGCAAAGCAGATTCCCTAATGCTTCTCTCGCCGCTGACAGCAAGTTCGAACTTGCCAGACGAAAATTTGAGTCACGTGACTGTGTGCACTGAGCCAATGCGCATGTAGGGAAAAACGCTAATAATCTCATCCACGAAGGCCACAACGAGACGATCGTTAACAATGTTCAGTGATGTTCAACGCAGGAACTTCGGTAAAACACCTTATATGACGGTACAGTACGGTATAGTTTATTACATGCTCGAAATAAAAGTTCGAAAGAAAATATACCATCAACTCCTCAATACCAGCATATAATTCCGATCAAGCCTAATATATAATCCCGATCAAGTCATAAACGAAATACAGATTCATTGTGCGCAGACGCCATTTCTGCCGACCGATTGAGCCCATTTTAGCGAAAAACGCTATAAACGTATCTGACGACGTGAAGCACGCGAAAAGTTCGTCACATATCTTTCGGAATTGCGAATGTTCACCGCAGGAACAAACAGTAACGCGACAGCTGAAAAGGCATAGAAATCGTAACGCCTAAAAGCTTGAAATGAAGGCCCGACAGGGAATATATTGACCATTCAATGCCAACATGCATAATGCGGTTATACGCCACGTCGCTGAAGAATCAAGTCAAGTGACGATTTTCTTTCAAACTATATTCTTGAAATATTTTGAAAGGATGAAATATGTGCACTTATCAGCACAGGAACTTGAGATGTTGGCTTTTTAGCTGAAACAACGTGGAAATATCCGCACACTGTCAGAATGTAATATCCATCGGACATTTGACTTGGAATTTCAGTGGACTCTCCTAAATGTTGGTCCGGAGGTATGTTCTTGGATATCCGAGAAGGACAGTTCCAAATCTGGATAGCCTAGTATATGCCCCCGCATGTCCAAGCGGACACTCAGACACTCGGACACGGCTCGGACCCGACTCGGATAGCCCACGACAATTGGGTGTTTGCTGGGATTACGTAGCTTTTATGAGACCACAAAGAAGGATAAAGGTATTTTCTCAGCAGTGCCTATTTGCACTTTGTGAAAATGCTGTAGGCGACATCGACTTCAAAGATACGTCATTTTCACCAATGCCTCTAGCCTTTTACTACATGTTTCGTATGTTGAAATACCACCAACACTATTAACTGATATCGTGTGTTCGCCGATTTTCACCTATCTTAGGCAACAAATGGTTGGAGTGGATTTTACAAAACATACAAAATCTTAAAATACAGCTTCACGAAACTAGAAACCCACTACGCCCCTAACGTACCATAAGTATTGGGACACTTGACTTACTATTCATCCGTTGAAAAGCTGTCACAGCACAAATTGGTATTTGAATGTGACGCTCATCTCAATTACATCCCACTCTATGGTGGAAATCTGACAAAGACACTCAGTGGTGGCTTTTGGGGTGCGCGAGGTGGGCGGTCGCCCGGGGCTCCCCTGGTCGAAGGGCCCCCTATTTGGATTATGCGCTTTTTCAGGGATAATAACGAATAAACATGGAAACCCGTGTACCAAGCAAGAATATGATTCCGTACAGATGTCTCAATCATCATCAAATCTCTGCATTTGTTCGAAAAGTCCCGTATCCCGATAATCATCACGTCTCTGCACGCGGTAGAATTACTCAGTTTTGATGTAGTCTATCCTTGCACACATGCAATAATAGACATGGCCGAATTCAGCACATGGGCAAACCTTGCCGTGGTGAAAGATAGATAATAATAACAGATGTGAAAGGGGGTCTTGGGGGGGAGCCCCCCAGAAGTTACTGTTAGATACTTATAGGGCCCCCCGGTAAGTCTCGCCCAGCCCCCCCCCCGTTCGTAGGGCCACCACTGAAGACACTCATCTGCCTTCCACCCATTGATATACATTGTATGGGGGTTTCTGGTGAACGCACTTTTGGCCAAAACAGTGCTTTTTCACACCCTAAATGTGGTACATGACAATTTAACTTACTTTGAAATTCGGGCATCCCTTTCGGAGGGTGTCGATCCAATATTTTACCGGACTTATTACGGAATGAACAGGATTTCTTCATTTGTGTGTTGTAATTCTAGCCAATCATAATTATCAATCAGTGTTGTTCTTACTCTGTATATAATCAATTGCTAGTTTAGTACTTTTGCTTACTGCACGGATGAGACGGTTGTAATGGGTGCATGATTTTTGGAAAGCATTGTTACAAATCCTACATTCATATATGCATGCTATCCGACGTACCTAAGTGCTGACGTCCCATCTGCACTTATTCTAGTTTCTCAAGTATAATTTGGATCACCATTTTGTGCTTGATTTACACCGCGGTATAATTCTGAGGTAGGTTCCGCATTCGTGAAAGTTTATTTTCTAACAGTGCACACAGTGAAAATAGTATCGAAACTGCCAGTTGAGTTGATAAATTACCCATTACAGAGGGGAAAACGTACAATAATTTATCTTTCATTATACTTGACTTGAATTATGACATTAAACAGTCGACTTATTTACGAGTATACTGGACACATTGTTCTCATTCCCAATAATGAAGTCAATATGTGATCATGTCAGGGTTCTATGTCAAGAATGTCAGTAGTATGGATACTCACCAAATTTACTCTACCCGCTTCTTCAGCCTCATGCCACGTTTCTTCGTCGATTGTGACTTTGTTAAACTTCTCCATCGTGTGGACGATCTATAAGATTGTTATTCACGCGCTAAACGCCCAATTTCAGGGATCACCAGCTTACACCCCACCACTGTGTTTATAATGTATACGTAGATACTGAGAATAAATTCAGTTTTGCACCGGTGAACAATATCGCAGATCAATGTCATCAATGTCCTGTTCACGAAAAAGCCAAATTACCTCTTTCCCTTTTTCATCTTTATCGCTGACGAATAGCCATCTCGGTGATTCTGGGACCAGCAACACGATAATTGCGAACGGGGATGACAAAATGAACGATCCAATCTGTAAAATAACTATTGATTAGCGGTTCGATCTGAGGATTACAATTGCCAACAAGAAAAAAACTTCCAGTTTAGGAATACGAGAAGCTCGGCCAACAGCCGTTACTCTCTCGGGTGTCAGAATGCTTCCTACATTTGAGAAATATGCCCATTGCCCACTTTACTTCTACCACAGCCCATGTTAGAAAGAACTACTGGTAACAGTATCTATGCTCCTAAGCATCCGGGTGTAGCATGAGTTTACAACTTGTTATATTGAAAAAGGATCACAGCAGTTTTCCCGTTCCATTTCCTTGAATCTTTTTCCTGGCCGATAAATATTTCATTTTTTTTCGAATGAGTAGATGAAATATAAACATAAGTACTGATTAAATATGCTACTAGCGTTACTAAACTTGAAAACTGCTTTCATGACTAGATTCATTGTAGTATAGTTTAGTAACCCGGGGACTGCGTGTCGCCCTAATCAAGAGTTAACGGCACAATAAGAAACATATAAAAAGCGTTTCAAATGAGAACGAATTGGGCAAAGTATGACGTAACAATATAATAATGCAGAAGGAAAGTTAGGTGACGTCAATTGCAACGATTAGTGTGCGATTGTCATAACTAAGTTCACCAGCAGCACCGCGATTCTTTGACGATGGAGATGCGATACGAAAATGAAAATCAAATAATCATAAGATTATAGTGGAACAGGCTGGCCGTCCCTGCTCTAAGTGATTATACCGTATGCTTCCCGTTAGAAGTAGGATAGGATAGTGATTGTGATTGAACGCATTCTTTGAACGTGTTCAAAATAAAGTAGGCATATCAGCATCCAAATCCCAACAGAATGAAGACAAAATGTAGCTGCCGCTGTATATAAGTTTACGTGTCACATTCATATATATATATATCGGCTGTTCAGTGTTCACAAACCTGCATTTGATGCCAGTTGCGATAATTCCTTGCAATCGGTGTCCACAGCATGTCCCAACAGCAAACCCTGATTGATAGCCGATACCAACGAAAGTCCTCCAATTGTTCCCGACGATTTCCATAACTTCTCAAAACAAACAACGTGATATAGGGGTTTTTAAAGAATACATTGCCTTTCGTACCGTGAGAAAAGATTCCAATATTACAGCCAATGGCAAAGACGGCAGTCACGAAACGGAAAAAGATGAACAGGCCAGCAGAGTTTGAAAACGCTGTTCCCAGCATTCCCAAAAGCATCCCAATGCCTGTAATGGCAATGGTAGTCTTTCTCCCGATTCTAAAACAGAGGCTTGTCAGGGCTACACCTTCAGCGGCTAACACACAACTATACCTGTCCGTTATATTTCCGAATGCCAACGATCCGACAAGAAATCCCAACATGTACATAGAGCTGGCAACGGTATTCAAGATTCGTCGATCACAAACTAGTTCAAACTGAAAAAATGCACAAATCAAATGAGAGTGATCGGTCAACAGTACATAGTTATGCAAATTATTTCATATTGCAATATGTATTATAGGAATCAAAAACAAAGTCAGTGATGATTTCCAACCCCCCTATCCTCTGATTAAATTTGTTCTGCTCTCAGGTCGCGATATATAATATATGGTGATTTAAAATACTCTTGTAGATCATGTTAGAAAGACCTTTAGAAATCAAGAACGAATAATAAACTCATACAGCAACAAAAATATTGAGCGAAGTCAGGCAGGCTATACATTCGGTTCGGGTAGGTCATACTTGCCATCTTGCCAACAAATGTAACCGAATTATGTTATGTAGGCCTAAATGCCGAATCCCCCACCTTACATGTTAACTAGCTCATCGTTTGACTGTGGCACGTCCCTACGAACATTATGTCTGCATCAGGTCATCTGCTGAAGGCATGTTGTGCTACAAATATTTGCATGTTATAAATACCTCCGTCACCGTAGTCTCCAAGAAGAGCGAATCATCAAAATAAAAACTTTCGCAAGGAACTTTTTCTGCTTCCTTGTCGACGCACGAGTAATCTCTGGCTAGCTCGCACTCAGTAACGTTATATCCGTACCTAAAATATGTAAACACAATATGTACGCTATTTGAATAATGCGTAAAAGCAAAAAATCTGCTGCGCGGAAAGTAGCAGTGGGAGGGATCGAAATAACACATTCTGGAAATGAATGCTATACCCATTTGGAGATTACGTAGACTTCATATCATACAAGGTTGTTCTATTGTTGACTTCGCATTGATTAATTGCGAATTATCTTGTGTTGTCAAGTCAAATTAAAGACTTTAATCTTTATAATCGGCATTATGTAATTTACTTTTAACAGTTGATTGCAATATCCTATGACCATATCGTAGCTAGAAACATCACATTCGATGAAGTGGTCATAGCAGTGGCACTCTAAAGTCAGTTAGTCATCGGTTACGTAACCCTGACATATATAACACTATACAACTGTAAAGATAGGAGGGTGTCAAAACGACTTGTCGCAGTCTTCTAATCAGACACCCAACTGGGCCTAGATTGTGGATTTTAACGTTAGGGCATTCGTAACCTTTTGAATG
>ATSW01126261.1:0-17408 GCA_000444245.1 Botryllus schlosseri | reverse complement strand
GAAGCGAGATCGATAGGTCAGTCGTGGTCCGGTAATCTTGAGGATGGACTAATTCATGCAAGAGAGGAATTGAAAATTTTTATTTCACAACCAACAATTCTCTTGACTTGTGATAGCATGGCATAGGGCTGCACCTCTTATGCTCATTGGCACCGATTTACAGTAGTGTAGTGTACAATAATAACTGATCTGAATATGAGTTGTCGCCATTCGCCACACGACATATCAATCTTCCAGAAAATCAATAAATCCAATCCAAATCCTAATCCGTTCAGAAAAAAATCTCTGATCCTAATCCAATATAAATCCGTCAAAATTTCACAAATCCTGTTTTTTCAAATCCTAATCCTAATCCATGTTTATCTCTGCTAGACACCACGTGTCTTGAGCAATCACCTCAGTATATCTAGTTATAGAAAGTCTTTTCAGTGATAATAGTTACCAAGAACTCGCAGTGCTACGCGACGAGTCGATGCGCAGTGCATCGACAGGGAATGATTTGGGAATTCGAGTCGCCAACCCAGCGGGCCCAAAGATTACCTTTTTATCCAAATTGAAATCTGGTTCGGTAAAATTGAAACCCGGCTCCATCCAGAGAGAGAGAGAGAGAGAGAAGGGGTATTCGTTTTCGCCTGCATGCACCATTTAGGTCAGTGGTTCCCAACCTGGGGGGCGTGAAAGCTCGGAAGGGGGGTGCAAAGAAGCGGTCAACTGAAAAAAAAACGCGCTTTGCGCGATTTACCTCCAATTCACGCATGTTTCTCTATATATACACCGAATTTCTTATTTTCTAATTCTCTCATCAACAGTTATAACCTTCCATGCCATCAAAAAATCTGCTGGAGTTGCTAGCATACCGGTTGGATTTTGTGATATGACGATAAGGAGGGCGCGAAATTTTTTCACTATCATAAAGGGGAGCGTGTCTACAAAAAGGTTGGGAACCACTGATCTAGATGCTTTGACGACGGAGATGCGATACGACCGGTCACAGTCTGCACTCTGCACCCCCGTTTTTTCTCCTCCATGCTATCTGTGGATGCTGAGCGCCTAGCCTAGCAGGATAGCCGCGGATATCAGTTTTCGAGTCTTTGGTGTGACCCGAACTACCGATCAAGAAGCCGGACGCAGTACCATTACACTATCTCGATCAGATTATTTTTATGCCATAATCCGTTTCATCGGAAATTGAATCACCAATTCCCTCCTTAACTTGTCATTTATAAGACCTTGTCATCGCATTCGGATTGGCAATTGATTTATAAATGGGAATATTGTGAAGTTAGTGAGGGATCGTGAAAACAATAACATATAATAGTCCTATATGTTACCATATTAACTGTAAATTCTAATTTAGTTACTTTCAATAATTTATCGCCTATTCGAGCTGTTACTGTCCCTATATACCAGTGTGTCCCGGTGTATTTTGCTCCATCCCCACTCCTGATGTATTCGGAGTCTTCATTCCCCACAACCTGAAATAAACCCCTTAAAAATGCTCGCTATAATATACTTTGGTCAGACTTTGCTTAGTAAGGACTTGATAATGATGAAAGTTAATACCCCCATCAACAATCCCTGAATTCCCCACCGGTTGGGAACCAATGCTACACTCAAATGGAATATTCGCTATATAGTCGCGATTCAAACTAGTCATAATTAATAACTGCCCATTTGAATCACGTTTTCGCAATCTTACTGGGATTCTTGCCTTCCGCATCCCAATACTGCATTGACCTACAATCTACCTGTCTAAAATTACTGATCTGAACCGTGAAACAGGCAGAACGGTATCTGTTGAATATGCGTCTCATTTCACATGCAACCCAATTTCGCAAAATTCGTGCTGGGGTGTCGTCTGTTTCTATCCTCTATAACTGACTGGTTTCTGACTGAATACGCGTCCCATATGGCTGACTGTGATTTTAGGCACGTGTCTTGTGGCGAATCTGTTATTTTTATAATATTTACAAACATATTATATGACATTTATATTTTCACTTTCATACAATCTCATAAAATATAAACACTGTATTAATAAAATGCGTTTTTCGCCATGACTACCGCAAAATGGAATCCTCTGTCGTTGTTGCTGTCGTCGTATGGACCGGCGATTGTTCAGCGCAGAGCAGAGTATCTCTTTGTGATGTTGGACTTAATCTTCCTGAAGTTTTTGATCCTCTGATGCTAGTGAAGTTAACAGTTGTTCCTAGTGACGTGTTCGTGGCGCGGCGCCGGGAGGCGAGATGTGACGAGCCTTTGTTGGCTATCTCAGAGATACATGAAGATACAGCCGGCTGCAGCCATCTGCAATATCGTGTTGTGGAAAATGGGGGAGAAGTTGTTATATATTTCCGACTTCAGTGATTGAGCAATGCTTCTCAAGCATGCAACGCGATTGTCGTATAACTATAGTTTTCATGGTACCCAGGGAAAAAGTATAGGACATTTGGTACGGTATACCGTATACGATTGGATTTTCGCGAAAGATGTGCTGCGACTGGCGACTGCGTCATCGAATTACACGACTATAATAATCATTGTCATTTTTAACAATGATGCCGCGAATATCCATCGCGACGGAGTCAAAACCCGAATGACGTCACAATTCATAAATTTGAATGGGTGACTTTCGTCCTTTGGAACGATCGTACGTACGGATATAATATGGCGAGATAGCGCGTAGAGATATTCCACATCTGCAACACAAATGGGTTGCGGGTATTTATGTGTTGGGGGTTTATCTAGGCTCCTCCTCGCCATCTCATCCGCGTAAGCGCTGTCTTTCAAAAAGCCGAGAAGTGGGCTGTGCTACTGGTCGGCAGATAGGAATAAAAATGAAGAATATCAGCCTGGTGTAAATGACCATAGTAGTTGACAAACACCAGGAATAACACAAAAACAAAGTATAGATATAATAATATTTAGCCACGATATATATATGTCGGACGCCGGTAGTATTTTACTACCTTATGAAACGTAACTAGGCTTAGGCTTTTGTTCCATGCATCGGTAACGTAAATATCCGTTAAGAAGTCCATGTTTCCCCCCTACTACACCTTGGTCAATGTTGTTGGACAACCCGAATGTGCAACGCATGCTTTAAAAAAATCACATCTCGCCTGTCCCATTTCGGACTTGAAACCATTTCCTTCAGTTATGCAGTGTAGTTCGATTTTCGACTAATAACAATTGGCCCACCCGAAGATGCATCGTCATTAATAACTTGCCCTAAATTTTCGAAAAGACTCCCTCCTTCAACTCTACCAGTGAATCTGGTCACATGAACTGAGAAAGAATAAATAATTGATAGTAATATGTGAAACTACGAATATAAATGACGAAATTCACTCGTGAATCTGAAAAAAATTTCGCGCTTGGCGCGACCATGGCCGCTCCCGGAAGCTATTCATTACATGCGCCACTAGCGATTTCGATACGTAGAGTAAGACGATATAAAAAAGTAGATTAGTCCGGAGTTCACCGGAAATGGACATTTTAATATGGGTATTTGGTGTCCGGTTGATTCATTGCGCCTATGTGCAGATATGCGGCCGTATAGGCTACATAAGTAATCGAAATGCGGCCATGGATAGCAAAAAGGTGGCCCACCTCTGCTCTGCAAGACCATATTCCGGGTGGTGGTATAGGCTTTAGCTGGACCGTGTATTTGTGAAATTTTGTTTTAATATCAGACCTGTATATCACATCCGATATATTGGAATATATGAGCGGATTCAGTGCACTGTTGATTGGTAGCAGGACAATTGCCGAGATCGCGTATGCCACTTTGTCAATGTCCACGCCCGCGATGCTCAATATAGAGATGATGCAGACCGGTACAACGCAAGCGAAATTGGTTAGTATCAGTCTTGTAATCCGAGCCTGAAAAATGAAGTGCGGAAATAAAGACAAATGGTGATGTGATGGAAAGCTATCGGTTTTCCTAATTTAGTCGCTTGATGGCATCATAATGCTTCCCGGTCAATGTTATTCCCAGTCGGCCTCTGCGGAACAGGCCAGTTACGAATTTGTGTGTAATAGTGGCTGATATATAGAGCTTTCGATGCGCGCAAGGGACATCAGCGTCTTATCAGAAAGCGCGACGAAATGCCTTCTAAATTTGTAAATGATTATATCTCATGGTAGCGGAAAACCTATTTGAAAAGCGATTACACGTGTTCGAGGTTCAATATATATGATACGGTAAAATCGATTAGTCATAGTTCAGTTGAGATCAGCGATATGTCGTCCGATTTACATTTACGTAATCAGTGATTTACCAACTTGCTCACTAACTTCACCAATACTAATTATACAATTGAATAATATATTTATATCGAAATAAACTCAAATATTTTGCCCGAATTGAAAGAACACTGTCTCTATAAGTATAAATAAACGCTCGTATCACCAATGCTCTTTCCAATTCTCTACTAGTTGCTGACGATTGCCTCTGACGAGTGCCAGCCTAGAATATTCGGGTTTATTTCAATATGAATTTAGCATTCAATTGTATGTCGTTGTATATTGTATATATAAGTTCTGTACCACCATGAGTCTCTAATACTAATAATCACTATCATCAGCATCACTGTGACTGACAGGCCACTTCACCCCGATTGTTCTTTGTCACCACCACCATACGAATAGCATATGGTACCTATGTTCAAATTTATGCCTGATCATCCATAGTAACATTTGCGAAAGTGCCGTGTTCGATTTGAGCAGATTTGTGCATGCTTGGTGTCAGGCATGCTACTCCTGGGTTTTTCCACCCAGATCTGTTTTTTTAACATCATCTGGGTTTCTGGGTTTTTGTCCTTGAAATCTGTTTTTTTTTCAACATCATGTTCGTCAGGTCAGTTCTACGTTCGAAAATTAAATATTAGGCTAGTAAGATCATAATATTGTAAGATGCACGTACTTTAGTTCGTCATTGTCGATGAATTTCGCTGTCATTGTACCGACATAGTCTTGAGAAACTGTTTCACTACTAGAGGCCTCCACGTGATGTGACGGAGCTTCATTGCATAGTAACTTTCGGGTCGAAGAAAGTCATTTTCATAGGAAACTCATTGGAAACGTTGTCTTACAATAGTATCTCTCCAGTAAATTCGTCGTGTATCGATCGATAAATAACATGTAATACATGGTATGTACATGGGTAGACCAGGCAATGATTGTTTCTGATTCTATTTAGTTCACACAGGGTCACCCCCAGCAAGCTATTCAGCGGCATTTTATCAGCACATTCGAATACACCCTGAATTTCATGATTTGGCAGTTATTTTTTCGACTAAACATGGGTCTGTGTCATTATCCCAGATAAAAGTGATTGTCCCGGGATTTATCAATTGAAAGCTACTTTTAATCTCTTCACGTCATTGAAAATATACGAAAATCACCCTCAGAAATAGGGAATGGATGGCATTCTTATGAACCTTCTGAACGCAATGATGTAATTATTACTAGGGTTACCATACGCCCTCTTTTAAGAGGATTTGTCCTCTTTTTTGACTTTTTTGAAAGTGTCCTCGTAGGACGCCTAATTGTCCTCTTTTTTGAGAATTTTGGTTACATGTACGTAAAAATTGGACTGAGATATAGGAAATCAGCGGCCAAGTAACGGTCCAACGGGATTTTCGGGACTTGAGCCAGAAAAGTACCATTTTTTTAGTCAACCAACGGAAAATCATCTCATAGCCGGTAATTCGGGACTTGAGCGGGATAGATGACCTTTTTTGTTCTTTGTTTTTAGTCAACCGATCACAAATTCCGGTAAAAATTTACCATATTCCGGGATTTTACTCCAGTATTGTAGGTCTGAAAATTTTGAAAAAGTGTCCTCTTTTCAGATGACCAAAATATGGCAACCCCAATGGATACACTATTAAGTATTGAAGCCGCGCACCTGACGAGATGAAAACAACATATTTTTGCGGGATTTTCCGTGTTAGCCGAGCAAAATGTATAGTATGAACTGTAAGAAATTCCATATCAAAGGCTCCTATGACTGTATGACTTTAGTATGACTGCCAGGTTCCAGTTTCACAGCTATTTTACGTAAATTTGAGTGGAATATAGGATCTGGGTTTTTCCGAAATATCCCAGTGGCATCCCTTCTTGGTGTACAACGCGACAAGATTTCAAGTAACCAAATGCAAATGAATGTCATTAGACCGCCGAGGTGACACAACAATATACTTTTATTATACAGGTTTCCACCTGAATTTCGTTGGCTATTTTCATATTGCTAATTATTAATACCTGCAGTACTTTATCTTCCTTCGACGAATCTCTATATCCCATATCGCGCTTGTGCTTTGTCGCATCGCTGTACACCAACACGTAGGCCACCAAAACAAATACAAACGACAGAAACAGAAGACAGATGAAGACAAACGAAAACTTCCAGGATGGATCAGATGTCTGAAAACACGCTGTTCTATCAAAGTCGGAACGATGCATTACATAGCTGTGATGCATACCTGCGTAAAAATGGTAGGCAGACACACGGCGTGGTCGCTATAATATCCGAATTGGTGGCGTATTTCAAACTGCGGCCAGTCTTTTGGGTAATTGGTTGACAAAGCCTCTCTTATTTCACTCCAGGATAGATCTCCTTGAAGAGCTAGCATTTAAAAGCGTACGAACTCATACATGCGTTCTGCGTTGATTTCCAACCATATACGATATAACTGCTCACCACTTTTTTGCTCGAAAAAACATTTTAGTTTAGTTACAAAGTCTGCGATCTCCGTTTTATTTAATACTTTTCCCGTGAAAAATGGCACTCTCTCCCAAATTTCCACTTTTGACACAAAATAGTCTTCCAAGTAGCCCTGAGTAGGAATGACGGACATAATAATCGACACTGTCCAAATCAGAGCTATCAAGCCAAAAGTGAATCTGAAAATAATAACGCAACATAAGTATAAAACTAATAAACAATCAAAATGAATGTTTTAATAATATTTTGTTGAAGTCTTCTAAAACATACACTCTGTACAGTTGTACACTCTTNGTCTCTGTAAATANTTGTCTATAATACNAGCTCTCGGATGCGGNTCAGNGAAATAGCAATCCATGNCCNNTGGTGAAAANCATTCTNTATAACCTCAATTNGATTGTATATATATCTTGGGCATATCCTGATGCAATGCCGCAGAGCCATGAATGGANNGTAAATTTACAATANCATTTTGGTCACGTACTTTGTGTTCCCTTCATCCCACTTCAATGGCTGGAGAACCGACTTGGCTCTGTANGTTGTTAGCAACAGTAAGAATCCAACTGAGGATTGAATCGATATCATCGCCAGTGTTCCGAGTCCAGTACAAGATGAACTACTCCTCCATTCACTGTCGTATGTGCAATAGCTACGACAGAAATAGAATTGTAAGAGTTTGCTCGGCATCAATACTATGGTCAAACATGTCGTTCCGATCGTCCATATTGACATGTCTCACACAAAAAATGAATACTTCTAATATATAACTTCCAAAATTTGCAATCGCTTAAAAGTAGGGCAATTTTTTTACCTAAAAAACGGAAGATTTCGGCCTAAAAATCTGAATTTTGACATTTTTTGCCCCAAAAAACTTAATTGTGACCAAATTTTGACCTAACGTATGCAAATTAGGTGTTTTACAACATAATGTTAGAATTGTACTACTTATCTTCATTTCTGGTTTTAACTTCTGTTCTTACGAAGTAGCTTGGCCTGAAAAAACTTTTTTGACTCGAACCCTGATAAAATTTTACATGAAAAAACTTATTTCAACGAAATCTGGCCCTAAGAAGAATCCAGTAGTTACATCACGTATTATGGTATAAATAATTTAAAAAATTGTAGTACAACGAAAAATACTTTCCTGCATTCTCGGGTAGAAAGTGTCTGTACTTACTAAGTAGCTTGCCAGGAATGGAGACAGAACGTTCAACAGTAGCAGCTGTTGGCTGACAATACTGAAGTTGTGCGTGCGTACACAGTGTTGGGATGATTCGAGTCATTACTTGACTCGAGTCACCTTTTTCGTGTGACTTTACTTGACTCGAGTCACTCTGCTAAAATGACTTGACTTGACTTGACTCGGCGTATCAGAAAAGTCAATTTCAAGTCACCAAGTAATCGGTGTCGATAAAAAGTCGCTGTATCGTGCATATGTTCGGATTGTTCACGAAACGCTGCTGTAACCCGTGAGAGCGACCAATCATTAAGTGATCTTGCGTTTTACTGAGCCTTCATTGTTCTCTCACAAATATATTGACCGTAAACGAAGTGATCGAAGCTTACAGCTTACGTTCTCGTAAACTAGTATAGTAAAGTAATTTGATAGCAAAATGTATATTTCTGTTCTCTGTTCTTACCTTGACCAAACCTCATGTTTTACTGAAATTGAAATCGAATATAGTTTATATACTCCTCAACCATTGGCGCAGACTCGAACTGTATCATATCAGTATGTACACATGGGTACTGCATTACATCTTATCAATTCGTTTCCCGATTCTCTATATTGGCTCGTAACTATAAAATGAGGCTATGCAATTTCTTACGTAGTGTCAACAGTTCTACGTATAAATGAGCGATACAGCACCTTATTGCACGTAGATTTAACTCTATATTCGTTCATCGGTTCAAAATCAATGACCAATCAATCTGTTATTCAGACACCTAGCGAAATGCAATGACGTAATCATGCTTCATACTTCGAAAAAGCAACTTGACTTGAATTTTGACTTGACGCGTGACTTGACTTGACTCGACTTGACTTGAGTCAACTCCAAAAATCGAGTGACTTGACTTGACTCGAGTCTCGTTCGAAAATCAATTGACTTGACTTGACTCGAGTCAAAATGTGCAATGACTCGAAGGCCTCGTTACTCGAAGGTAGTGACTTGATCCCAACACTCCGTACACTGCTGGTGACACACCGTGTTGCTTCACTCTGATAATGCTGTCTAGGGGCGTACGATATTTCCGGGTGTCTATATCACGACTTTTTATAATGCGCCTTGCATTGCCTACGCAGTCTTATTGCTTCAGTTAGGATATTACGGTACGTTGAGCATAACACCATGTCAACCTATTTGTTTCATTTGAATGTTTATGATTCACAATGAGCAGACAATGGGCCGTCTACAACGGTTGACCTATAAAGTAGGCTACAAGCTGTAAAATGTCAAATGATGAGTTCACCGACTGTGCAAAATGTACGATACAAACGAAATGCAGGTTGCAAAAAAAATTTGACTTTGTTAACAATTTTGACATTCTTGGACCTAACTCAACAATTTTGACCTAATTTTGATTTTTTTGACATGTCAAAAAAAATCGCCCTACTTATAAGTAGGCTTAATCATCACTAATAGTGCCAATTCTACAGCAACAAACAGACCAAAGACTCAATCGTACCACAGGCCAACTTACATGTAGGCCGGTTGGTAAATGTGATGTATCCCAACCTTACCTCCCGCTAGTAATGCTGTTTTCTATTGCGAGTGCGAAAAGATATATTCCCATCAAAAAATCGGCTAATGCCAGATTCATGACCACAATGTAATTCCTCTTCATGTAATGTGCTTTACTGGGTGCGAGATAAAACAGACTTATCATTAAGAAATATTCATTGCATATGGACGTTACAACCAACCTGCCTCGCTGTCGCAGTTTCTTGATAGTGTGCCAGAAAACAAACGTGTTACCAACTGTTGATAGAATTACCATGACCCAGATCATCACCGTTAGCAGGACATTCTGTATCGACAAATACGGAAACATTCAGAAAAATGGGGCACGTTTGGTGAACCAGGAAATATAAAATCTATAAATATATATAGTGTCATCCAATTCCAATATTTATTGGTTTAAGTTTGGTGTTAACCAGAACTGTGGAGTCGGAATCGGAGTCATCGAAATATTGTTACGCCTTTTCGGGTCGGAATTGTGAAAATATATGCTTGGTGCCGTTGTGCGATAATGATTTGTTCTTTGCTATCGTCTGCGTTTTTATGGTGATTAGAATACGTTTTCATTGTTTTGATGATAAATAGGAGTTTAGTTGGTTTGTTCTGAGTACGAAGTTTAGCAATTTTCTTACATTCTACTAAAGTCTAGCTCTGATGGAATAATTCTATAAGTATTTTATTGTCTGTATTCATCTTCAATAAAATGTTGCTAGGGCATAATCACTTTCATCAGGAATCAAGATTTTAAAAAAGGTTGATGATACACATACTAGTATAATATGAAGAATGTTGAAATCAAATTTGAGGTATAGGATTCGCAGTCAGTGTGTTAAATGTTTCAGTAGTCAGGAGTTGTAGTAATTCGAAAAGTGCACCGGCCGTGCAGTCCTTGCGTTAGCGTAGGGAAAAATATACATCTTCAAGGTAGAACATTGAATTGGATTTAAAAGGAGTTTAATAATACCGCCACAATTTTGTAATGCAGATAATTTTATCTTCGTACTAACTTTTATCATTCTTTTACTCGATGAAAATGGATTTCCTGCAAACTGATCTTTCGGGCATTCGTCGCTATTATCCCAGCAGTCTTTTTTGCCGTCTAACACCTGGTTTCTTGTTACGAAGAGTGCACCGTGCTTTGTGGGCGTTAAGCCATCGCTTCTGTTTTCGCAGTAAAATCGGTTTGGGTCCTTTTCTCTGCAGAGATCTTAAGGTGCAATATTCAAAGTGTATAGTGTATAAATGTTATGATAACGTATACAAACAGTTAAATGGTCGTAGCAAAGTCATTATGTTGGACCGCGGCCTATGGGCCTCGAATGCACAATTGGACATATTATCCCACCGTATAGCGTGAGTTGGAAGCATATCCGATCGACTTATGAAGACGTAACCGCAACGTTAACACCACTCTCAAAGCTGCAAAATGTCCACATACGCTTGGGGATTACTTGGGCTCCATGTTGTCATTTCTGCTACTGTATGCTATGTATAGTGCATGGTTGGACCTGTTTGCTATTCACGGCCGCATTTCTATTACTTAATACTACGGCCGCGTTCCAGGGCATAGCCGTAACTAACTGGACGTCAAACACCCATGTTAAACCGTCCATGTTCATTTTCGGCGAATTCCGTACTAATCTACTTTTTCATATCGGCTTACTATGCGCTACGCACCGAAATCGCCAGTGGTCATTGGTCATGTTATGAATAGTTATACTTAAATACGTTATGATCGCGCCAAGTGCGAAAGAAATTTCAGATTCACGAATGAATTTCGTCATTAATATTAGTAGTTTCACATTTTACAGTCAAATATTCGTATTTTCTCGGCCCACGTGATCGGATTCACCGGTAGAGTTCGGGCAAGTTATGAATGATGAAGCATCGTCGGGTGGGTCAATTTTCATTATTCATGTTATTAGTTGCATGCTGTTATTTTTTTGATCTCCCATCCGGTGTCGGTATAGTGGAAAGACATTGGAATCGCCCAAGCGTACCAGAAACAAATCTCATTCGTGAGGAGCACACGATTTCAAGTTGGTATCATTTCTATATGTGGTGTATCATTTTCTCTGTTGTTCGTTTCTATATACTGTGGGGATCAGATTGCAAAGGACGCTACTATATTAAAATCGAAAAATGAAGTCGCATTGAAGCACGAAAAAAATTTCAAGATTAATTAAAACCTCTCAAAATTTCGGGAGTCAATTCGTAAATTCAATTTGCATGTCGTCCGTCAACACATACTAATTGAATTACGTGTCGACGGCCGCACAAATTTCGTTCTACGGCTGCAAGTTGGCCGTCCTATATAGAGGGTATATAGTGGAACGGCATATGAATAGAGTTGGGATCGTGCTACAGGTCTGCGGCAGGAAAAGATATTTGTTTACGAAATAGATGTATATGATTGATTGAAAGAATGACGTATAGAGTAAAGTTGGATTCGAAAAGCAAAATCGAATAAATCAGGGGTGGCCAACCTTTCAGCCATTCATGGCCGCATTTCGACTACTGATGTAGCCTACGGCCGCATTCCAATGCATTGTCGTGATGAACTAGCTGCACACCCAATACCCATGGTAAAGTGTGTATGTCAATTTCTGGTGAACTCCGGACTAATCTATTTAATGATATATAGGCATATTAAACGCCCCCCAATCGCGAGTGGTGACTGCTCATGCTCATGACATGGGACCCCCTCATACTCGCGCAGAGCGCGAAAAATTTTTCAAATTGACTATTGAATTTTGTCATTAATATTATTAGTTTTACATATTAACATTTATCTTTTCTCAGCCCATGTGATTTGATTCAGCGGTAGAGTTGACTGAAGGGGTGTTTTCGAAGATTTAGGGAAAGCTATAAATGATGATGCATCTTCGGGTGGGACAATTGGTATTAGTCACTTTGTTGTATGCTGTTATTTCTTAACCTCCCATCAGGGATGTCGGTATAGTAGAGGAGTGCACGATCCCGAGTTGATATTTCTATATGGAACGCATCATTATCCTCTGCTATTCGAATCTGTACTGTGGGCTGTGATTGCGAAGGGCGTTGCTATAATAAAATCGTAAAATGAAGACACGTTGAATCGCGCGCAGGGCGAATAAAATTTGATGATTAAATAAAATCTCTCAAGAAATCGGTAGTCAATTCGTAATTTCAAATTGCATGTTGACGGCCGCCAACACATACTAATTGAATTACAAGTCCACGGCCGCACAAATTCCCTTCTACGGCCGCAAGTTGGCCACCCCAGCTGGATTAAATCATTGATCCGGGTCGCATCAAATTTGTGAGCAATGGAGAACGATAATTTTGAATAGGGCCTAAAAAACAGACATGATTAATTTCATTGCTTTTAGATTTGAACATACAGTATGTTATATATTGGGAACATATATATAATATTCGAATGAGTTGAAAGCTGGTGCAGCGTGGTGGAACCGTTTGTATTCCAATGGGTTTCAGAAATATGGTAAGTCAAATTGCCCGATACATTTCACATATTAGCAAGGCTTCCGCAAATATACATATGCCTATATACAATGTCCATTGTAATCTATGCCCATGAGAGATCGAGAATGTGTAATTGGGAAATTTGAATTCTGCACCTTCATCTTCGTCTTCCTCATCCTCGCAGTTTGTGATTCCATCGCACAGCATACTTGTCGCGATTGTAACGAGTTTGAGATCTACTGGTCTGCTTCGGGAGCATTTCAATCTGTTTTTACAACCCCTTTCGTCAATGCTGATAAGTTCCCCTTGCGTTTTGTTGCAATCTTCATGCCCATCACATAACTGCAATTCATATTGACATGCGTATAACTTTGTGGATTAGCATACATTCATCAATGGATTCAAGTATATGTGCTGTGTTCAATATATATATATAGAGAGAGAACAAGTTATAAAGCATCTTATCTATAGCTTGGAAATCGAATCCGGCAAAATCAGCATATACCGGACATCGAATTACACAGCAAAACTTGTATAATGTAATTCTTAGTTCATTGAGCACCAGCAACCATCAGTCTACTACCTCAAAAATATCACCTACAGAATCTTTGTTAAATAAGGAATGAACGACGTGCTTAATTCCTACAGCTAAATGAACGGGTTGGTTAACCCATACCTTTCCATTTAACTTGATGCTTGTGGCCTCCGGGCAGGCGATAGAGCCACGTATGTCTTTCTTGAACATCGCATGACAAATGTCCAACGATCCGTTTCCACACGACAGCTCGAACTCACGATTGTCTTTCTATTCGAACAAAAATATAACTATACTCAGGCGTGGCTCTTGAGGGATGTTGCGTTGTGGCAGATCCTACAAACATTCATGTCAAATAAGACTAATCTGATTGAAGCTGAATATTAGCCTACTTATTTGAGCCTCGTCAACTATACACTGTAAGATAGGTCGTTAAACCATTGCATGTCATTTGACATCCGTTATTCTTTACCGCGTAAAAATTACTCCAAGTGGGCAAATGTGGGTATGGCTCATTCGCGTGTTGCGGTCCCTGTGATGAAACAATCTTGACTTCCATTGAATGCGACGCTGGAAAAAGCTACATAAGGTGCGGTCCTTGAGTGTAATTTCGCAAATGATGAATATTACTTTTCGTAGTCGTCCAATCTATTTTATCCACTTCTAATTGTACCAATCTGTTATAACAGAATATACTTAACTCTTACATTTAAGCAACCATGGGGTGGTTCTAATACAGATGGAATATCACTAATCTTTCCTCTAAGCTGCGCGCGCACTGCTGGCATAGTATGCGCGCACAAATAAAACCATAACCATCACGCACTGTTGTACAAGGGACCGCGCAGTAAGTAGGTGTGTTTGCGCAGACTCGTGAAAAATTATAGGGAGCATTTTATTTCACAAATGTAGAGCTTTGTATGCCTACTCGAAGGAAGTAAAATCCTATCGATGACGATTGATTCTATTTTATTCAAGAAGCTTAAGTACATTTGGTACAAGTCCGCCTTAACTATATCTATTCGGCTCGCCAAATTGATTCACTCATACCAAAATATTACCTTACTAAATGTCCCACATTCATCCTCTGCTAGTTCACACTGAGGAATACCATCGCATCGAATAGCACTGGCATCATCGTATCCATAGCATTTGTAGTTGTATGGAATATCTTGAATACCGTCGCCCTGTGGGAACCAGTAATGCGATTACATGCGCACGAGCCTATAGGCCTACCGCAATACATTGCTCCATTTCTTGCCCATTAACGACATCATAATCTCCTCAACTACTCTAAATTTCATACGAAAAACCAGAGTGGCTTACTTCTTTCTTTCCACATGCCTGTTCATCCGATTTGTCACTGCATTGATGGTGCCCATCACAAACATCTTCTGGTCGAACACATTTCGTGCCGTTGTCACAACAAATTTCACGGGATTCGTTTGCTAAATTTGTGCATATTCATCAGTATTGGACGTACCTACGTCGTACATATATCAATTGGGAAGTAGTTCCTTTTAGTAGTTCTCAAACATTGCCGCATTTATTACTATACGATGGGAATTGCATCATTGTGGACGGCAAGTCAAACGAATTGAAGTTACACCACGAATATGAGTGAGCTTATAGATGTTTGGTTCTCAAATGCTCAACTGTATCAATATCTGAAGAGCTTCTTGGAGGTACAAAACTTCAATATACACTTGATTAGTATATTCATATTGAACTAAACCCGAATATTTTCGGCTGACACTCGTCAGGGGCAATCGTCGGCAACTAGTAGAGAATTGAAAAGCACATTGTAGATCAACAATCGAATCACAAAATATGACGTCACCTGCATGAAAGAGAGAGCGTTCAATGTACTATTTTAGGTACCACTCTACTAGTTGTTGAGAATTACCCCTGACGAGTGTCAGCCGAAAATATTCGGGTTTATTTCAATATGAACATACTATTCAAGTACATCAATACCAGTCAATCTGACTACGGCTAACTTATGCGTCATGTCCAATAGCAATATGGGCGTTTCATTTAATTTGAAAACCATGTCCGCAAACGCAGATTTTCCATTTATTTTTATCATGAGGAAACTTCTTTGAGGCTCACGCACCAATGACTTTTTTTATCTTGCTAAGTCAGGCCTGCGGTCCGCGGGCGACATGCGACCCGCCAAGCTATTCTGTGCGGCCCGCGAATGGTTGCTTGGAATTCAAAACATAATACTTGCTTGTTTAATGACCAAAACCATAGACTGCGTATCAACTCAACGGGAAATTAGTTTACTTTGAAGCCTGTTCATTAATATGCCACGATTACGCCGCCTATACGTACCTCGCATGCATAATCCAGATTCAAAATAAAGGTAATGTGACAAAGTATGAGTAGCAATTAAAATAACAAGAAAGCACTCTTTCCATATAGTTTAGTTCAAACCATCTTTGTTTCCATTGTCGCGTTACGCATTATACGGCATGTGTTTCAGATTGTAACGCGTGCTACGTTTCCAAATCCCTAATTCGTAAAACAAGTCAATCAGTGCTTGCGATTACTATATGACTGATCAAGTCATCATATCTATCACCCATAAAGGATTAATTAACAGGCATGCCAAAAGAGAAAGCCGAAAACTGAAGTTCAATGAAGATTTATACTTCAAACTTTCTAGAACTAAGTATTTGTATATTGGAGTCAGGGGTAAACCCGTCCTTTTAGTTTTTGCCGAGCATGTCATCGAGATTAAGGATTTTAATTATTGTCGGTCTTATGACAAAAATACGGAACACTAAGTCAAGGGAGGGCAAATTTGATAAAAATGCATGCTTCCCTCAACGTGAAGGCTATTAAAGTGCGGCCAAGAAAATAAGCTTTGTACTATTGCATATACATTTCAGTGCGGTGGTTCTCGAATAGGGGGCGTGAAAGCATCAGAAGAGAGGCGCAAAGCCGAAGTTTAGTGAAAAATTCACACATCGACAACCATAAACTACCACGCCATCCAACTATCCGTTGGGATTGCTAGCATTCTAGCTGCACTTTTTACTATTTTGTGATATCATGATAAGGGGCGCGCGAAATTTTTCACTATCATAAAGGGATGCGTGTCTAAAAAAGTTTGAGAACCACTGTTCTAGAGTCTTAATATCAGAACGTGGATAGCGGTTTAAAGAGAGTTAAAATGTATCTAGTTTAACATTGTTTCGAATCAGGACAGCAAATACATATGTTTTAATTAACCGTCAATTTCTCATTACCTGACATGAGCACATTCACTGATCAGCATTTATTATTAATGTTATTTAGAAATAAAATTGAAATACGGCCCGCCAACGTATTTTCCACTTCTCATTTGGCCTGCGGAGGAATATAATTGCCCACCCCTGGTTTATACTGACCTCTTCTAATGGTGGCAAAACGAAAGGCTAGTTTCTCATCCTCTCACCAAGCCAAATTAACAAAGAAGTGCGATTCGTTTAACATGGAGTAGTTGTGGAGCATGTGAAAACGGAAGACAAAACTACAAAATTAGGTGAGATTTTTCTTTTTCGAGTGAAAAAGGTCTGCTCTGCACAATATGTCGCGAAGACAAAATAGCAAACGAATATTCGGATGGTAAAATATGCACACTGACAGCATGGAGCTCACGAAATAGCATCCTGTGACAAAATCATTATACCAACGGGTACGCCCTATGCTCTATTATTATTTGGGGGTCCTACCTTTTCCAACACTCCTCACTCGATCGGCTCTACCGGTAAATCTGATTACGTGAGCAGAGAGAGCATAATAATTGTTAGCAATATACCGATATTCATTCATGAATTATAGAAAAATTTCGCCCCTCGCGCGTTCAGACACAAACCCAGTAAAATTAAACGGACACCCAATACAGATGACAAGTTGCGGCAAAAAGCGTAGAACCCGAGGGGGG
>ATSW01126248.1:0-12184 GCA_000444245.1 Botryllus schlosseri | reverse complement strand
CAGTAACTGTAGGAGTATAAGCAATGGCATCAGTGAAAGCGAAACATTGCAACAAGCTCACAATTGACAATGACATAAGATTCTGCCTGCCAATAGGTCTTCCCAGATTTTACATCTGGAGACATGAGACAGCCGTCAGAGCTGTAGGTTGAAATCACATCCAGTGACACACTTCAATCCAGCGCATTTCCCAAGCCGGTCGAATTGCGGGTGGAAGAACATCCTGCATAGAATTTCAGCCAGAGTATAATGCAGATCAAAGACCCACTGTCGCAACTTCTACATGGGAATCAGGGTGACAAAGAATATGGTAGAAGTGCATAATCAGTCCGTATTTTTACTTTGAAGGCGCACTCAAAATCATAATTTTATTCATCAATTGCTATCAGGAACTAGTAATTTCAAATGGGGGTATTTGAAGTACACAATGTTCTTATTGGGGACAATTATATGAATGGGCACTGATACAAAAGTTTCGAGATCTAACGAACTTGTGCAGTTAAAGAGTTGGCAGCATCCTGTGGACGCATCGGGTCTTATGCTCATTAAGTGACAGTCATGACAAAAATACATCATGATCAGCACATCATGTTCCATGGCCCATAATTTTTTCCGGTTTGACATGGCCTGGTTTAGATAAGGATTTATCACAGTCCTTAAACAAACTGCAGTAACGGAGCCGTAATAGATACCATAATTTCATTAGATCTTAGAAAATGAATTGTATTATTCCAAGAATTCTCTAATTATGTAACAACGAAATATTTCTATTGAATAATATTGAAGGCAAGCACTTGGTACAAGCTCACCGAAACTGCGAGTCATGGCACATGCAGTTGTGCACAGATATATTGTCAGGCTGATAGATTATCGTTTATATCCATGTGACATTAATTTCTATTTAATTCAATCTATTGCTAAAAATTTCATCATGTCAATATACCACACGACGATGATCTTATTTGTCTACCATACACTAGTTGGACGACGTGGACGCGCATGTGTCGTACTTATGCACTTTTGACACCGACGTCAAGAAGTCATTGAAGTTTTCGGGCAGTGGCCGCAGTGGAACTGATACATAAACTTGGTAATTTCTGGTTTCCGCATATCTTTCATGTCTAGGAAACCGAATCTTTTGATCAGATTTGTTGGACACACATCCTGGTCCCTCTGGGGCCCCGGTTATGATACGAGGACCTGATGTTGTAGTTATTGCATTGGCCTCAGTGCGCTAACATTGACAGCCCGCTAACAAACGACGCCATATTGTAACTTTGATTGGAATAATGATTTAAAGCGTATCAGAATGACCTTGACTGGCATGTAGTCTCTATCAATTCTATCAAATTCCAATCAACTCTTGTAGCACTAAGGGGACCGTAAGCCCCTGTACTACAGCAGGCTAGAGAATGAGAGAGAGAGTGGGGAACCAGCCTAGTACTGTGATCACCCGAATTACTTTACATTTTGGGCGGGCCACATCATGCCATGATTTCAAATTGGATATAAAAGAATGCTTATAACGAGAGTGATGTTACATTCCCTTTCGAAAAAATAACCCAATTTTGACATCACATAGTTGAAAATGAATATTGATTACTTTTAGTGTATATACTTTTACCACATCATGACGCCGGGAACATTAATAAGCAAGCACCAGAGGTGGTCAAAGTAGTCAAGAAAGCTACTCAAGAAGAAGTAGCGACGAAAAAATCTACTCGAGTACGAGTAGAAGTACTCCTTCCATAAGCAACCTAAAACTACTTGAAGTGGAACTGACTGACTTTAAAAGTACTCAAGTAAGTAAGTAGTGGTGAAAACGATCCTAATTCGTTCACATGGATTGTAAAAAGGTGCAAATTGAGCTATGCGATACGTGACGAGCTTGATTCATATTGATGCATACCATGCAATTTTCGATAGCATAAGCCAGTGGTTCCCAACCTTTTTCGACTCATCGCCCCCTTTTCAAGCTCAACACCGATGATCGCCCCCCAAATTTTGTGAACCGAAAAATATGTATATAAACTGTAATCACAGGTGGGTTGACTAAAAAGAAAAAAGTCAACTTCTCGGCTTGATGTCGAATATTACACTTTTTCAACTAAATTTTCGTGGGTTCACTAAAAAAAAGGTCAATTCGCCGACTTGACTCCAATATAGCCGTTTTAACGCGTCATCGCCCCCCCCCCCCTATTGCCTTTTGCGCCATTAGTAAACGTAAATAAAAAATATGGTGGACCCTAAAAATGCCATATTGTGTAGCTTTAATTCCAGAAATTAAAGGCATTAGCCTACTACACTTNCTTTTATACTTCAACATGTATGTTATCCAGACAAAANAACTNATANTAATTATAACTCAATAAAGNATATGNNACTGGGAATTGAAAGTGAANTATAAATACTACTTCTAAAAGCAGAACANGTATNTCATGTTTTTAGTCCAGAAAGTTTCAAAGGTGGTATGCTAANACAGCTCTAAAACTAAAAAAAGTCAGAGTCCACTTTTGCAGATTAGGACACGCCANGGACNTNCTAGATTACGATGACAANTAAATGCTAGATTGCGAAACATCAGTTTCAAACGTTATGATGAGGCATATATACTGTGATGAATTATTTCATACGGGTGAANGGCGACAATGTGGTGTGAACGGAACCGCGCCAACCCTGTACCTAAATTATATTCACCCATACTTTCGTGAAACCATACTGGTCACTCNGTATTCACTGCGCGCGACGAAAATTCTGGGCTTTACTAAACTTTTATGAAAATTAAATGTTGATACTCCGTAAAAACAGCCCCGAAATTCCTCAGGCTATCTTCCTGATTGGAAGATTGAACTACTTATACTTGACTAACTGAAAATAGCAAAAACTAAGTAAGTAGATCACAAAATATTACGAAGTAGAAGTAGCGAAAATCAGATCTACTCGAGTAAGTACCAGAAGTAGAGGAAAGCTACTCGAGTACTTCGAAAAAGTAGAAGTACTTCCTTACTGACCACCTCTGGCAAGCACAGGTTCCTTCTTCTGGGACAAGGTAAAACAGACGATGTCTACCAAAACTACTCTTTCCAGATTGAATGTAACGGAAGCATCTTCACATCGACTTCTTTATTGCATCATAAACACGAGAAAGCATCAGAAAATCACGATTCGAAGAGAAAAATTTACGCAATATACGAGGCTAGTTTCAAGCGCGCAGTCACCAGTGTTTCAGTTGTTTCGGTCGGATATCGTGGAAGCCTCCAACTCCAGAGTCGCGACGTTGGTTCGCGGAGAAACTCCCATCTGAAGAGGCGGACTCAGTTCCGGACAGGCGCTCAAAGCGAGTTCATCAACGTTTTGCGAGATACGTAACGCCTTTTGTATGGGCTGCCCTGAGTCAGAATAGGACGCCGAATCACCGCCACCTTCGAGAGCGGTCACCTTTGCGAACAAGTCCATGATTTGAATCTCCATCTGTGACACAACGCTCTTTTGTGACTGGTATTTGCTTTGTATCGCTTGTATCTGACTTCTCGCCAGGGACTTTACGTTTTCCAGATACTTTTTCTGCTCCTCCAACAGAGAGTCCTTCAATTTCAACATTCTAGCCGTGTCCCCGGCTTTCAAAGATGCCAAATCGCAAGCCCGCAACGCTGTCTGCAGCTGCTCCTTGATCGTGGCGTTTTCTTTTTGGTACGAGAGTATTAGCCTCTCATACTCGTTGGCTTTGGCATTTCGGAACCGGCTGTCATTTTCACGCATCACCTCGACTTTGGCGTTCAGCTCCTCGGCGAGCAAAAGATCTTTCTGCAGCTTGAAAACCTGCGCTTTCAGCGCCTCGTTGGTCTCCTTGTTGCGAGTCTCGTGCTCGAGCCGAAGCTCTGCTTTGATCAGTCGCGAGTTCATTTCCTTCTTTTCGCTTGTCAGCTCCGCGATGCGCGCCTCGTCACGAATTTTCTCTCGCTGCAACTTTTCGATGTCTTCGCGAGCCGTTTTCAAGAGCGCCGCATTCCTCGAAGAGTCATGTTTTAAAACTTCAGCGGCGCTGCGGTGCCTGGCTTCCGATGCCAGCTTGTCGGCGCGAAGCGATTCCGCCGCAGCCTGTAATTTACAGATTTCGGCATCCTTCTCCGCCAAAATTTCCATCAACATCTCATTCCTTTTCGACAACGCCGAAGACTCGTAGATTTTACGCATAAGCCGTCTGGCTTTAGTGGCGTGCTGCTGTCTACAATGCTTCTCAAACAGCAAAGCGCACTGTAATTGCAGGTACCCGGAAAGAAGACGTTTCGATTCCTTTTCACCTAAAGGCCCGCGTCCAAAATGCTGCCAGTCAACGTCTGATATTGTCGCGCCGGCTTGGATGCTAAGCCGCAGTTCGTTCTCCAAGATATCCCCTTTTTTGCTTTCCGCCTTATCGCCACGCGACACGTTGAGGAGATTTTGCACAGCCGGCTTGTCTGTCTCAATGAATAACGCGTCGGACGTTTTACAGCTTTGACTTTCTTGGTCTCGAGTGTCATCGGCGATGGGTTGGAGAGCAGGGGAAAAATCAGGTATGAAGTTATCAGTTTTTGCCGACTGGATTTGTGGCGGATTGAATTGAAATTTTGCGCCTATTTCTTTGGGCGTTGTCAACGCGCTGGACTGGGCAGACATGATAGATTCATTGTCGCTGTCACTCTTTTCAAAATCAAACAACTGACTCGGCATAGTTGGCGTACACGGCGTTGACGTGTTTGAGGTTTTCGCAGATGCGAAAGACAGATTGAGGACGTTCGGACGTGGCTTACGGGATTTCTCGCTGCTAGATTTAAACTCGTCGGCCATTTCGCGTGTCGGAGACATACCTCTTGAAGAAGGTGGTGTCGACAAGCCTATAACCATCGACGGACTCCAAACTGCTTCATCACAGGAGTCGGTCATGATCTGCCTTTGTTCTCCATTGGTTTCGTCCGGGGTGGTAGTGGTTTGCGTGTTGCTTCTGCTCGAGTTATCGCCGCGTGCGTAATCCTTCTCCCCGATGAACACTTGCGAAATATCCGTCACAATATCATGCGGCTCCATCTTGCGCCATTTATCGCTAGTCGTTTCGTTATCTTTGGAATACATGATCATGTACGGGTTTAGACGGACTTTACGCAACAGCGGCACAATGCTCGTTTTGAAAATATCGTACCTCCTTCTCTCCATGAGCACTTGCTCTTCGCCAGGAGAAGTTGCGTACTTTATCGTGGGAGTCCCGGCAGGTTTAGCGTCTGACAGTTTCTTCCGGCAGTAGTAGTTCTGAAGACATTCGATCAAACTGCACGGATACATGCCGTAGATTGAGAGGAAGAAGGAAAATAGCGCCGCTTGGAAATGCCCGAGGTTAATCTCGCTTGCGTCTACGCCGCGGATTGTCCTCCACGACACGAGCCTTATGAATATCCCAAACAAGTGGTTCAGGTTAGGGGCGACTTGTGTGGGCACTTTTGGGAGCAGTGTCGCGACAACGTACATCGCGATGGTCAAGACGGTTATGTCATTGTCCAGCTGGAGGCATTTGATGACAGTGGTGAAAGCGCGCGATTGTACAATCTGATGAAGCCAAGACGGGTCTTTTCGCACCACGTGTCCCATGAGGTTCAACGCAGCGTACCGCGTCATTGGCTTTTGTAAATACTCGTCGAGTTTTACGAGAAAGTGCTTAAAATGTGGTGAGCGTACACCAACCAGCAGTGTCCGTATTACCGCACTTCCAGACGTCATGTAATGGTCGACCAGTTCGTTCACAAGTAAAGGGTCAGCGTTAGAGGACAGGCTGTCTCGTACCAGAGTGCATGTTTGTTCCGTGACGCTGATGCTACTGGATTCCAACAACTTGATCATTTCCGCAATGTTTTGATGCGACTGGCCCGCCATGCTTCCGCCACTCATCGTGTTTCTCAGCATGCCACGGGATAAATTATAGTAAATTAGGAGGATAACTAAGCTATCAAAATGCATCAAAATTGTATGTTGTTGAGAACATTAATCACATATCACGGCTTTTTCATAAATAAAAAAATTTTCAGATAAAAAATCAGCCGTAAAATCCCTGATTTTTCTTTTTAGAGAGCACCACTCAGAGCGAGACAACGCAAGCTCTACAGACCAGGAACATAGGCTGCCAGTCACTACAATCAAGATTAGTGTGAGGAAGTACTCAAACCGGTACCGACAATGCATAGAAATACAATGCTTTGTGACGAAATTACATGCACCGAAACTGATATCAATGCATGAATAGTGAATACGGATGCACATCGACTGCGTCTTAATTGACGAGGAAACTGAGGTTAGGGGACATTACACTTTCTTACAGTACAAGAAACTCGGTAGAGTAACTTGGTTGATTGGGATTGGTTTTCCAGTTTGCTTAGGTTTTATACCCGCAAGAAGACATGAACAATTGAACATGAATGGATGAAAAAAAAACTTTCAGATATGTATTGGCTACCGTATGCAAAGGAAAAGCATCTCAGCTTTTTGACTCGTGCAGTCCAGAATGGACCGACACCAATCTGTCTATACCTAGATTATCATGCATTCAAGCATTTTGCACTATTTTAGTAGATTTCAACACAGAAATGCATGTCTTTTCCGTGCCATTTTTAGCAGCCATAAACGAGTTACATATATGATCAAATGTCTAAGTGTGACATCTGACATGTGCCAGCCCAGGCTAAATCAACGTATGATGTTACTTAAAACACACCGGCACCCACAAATACTATTGACTCTCTGATATTTGATCCACGCCTCATAAAGCTCATTGAAAATATCATACCGCCCTATTTATTGTGTACATATTAGCATCAGATTTCGCCACAATCTTATTGGTGGATATTAATGGAAGCAAGTATATAAAGCTTGATTGTAAAGTAAGGCGTCGTAGTTTGCATTGGAAAGCTCATCCCATGCCTCACTTGAGCCATCAGCAATGGGTAAATGAAGGAACAGTACCAAAGTGTCCGAATCAATGTTCCCTCTAATTTTGACGGGTCTGCGCATAACTCCCCAATGCACTGCGCAGGCCCTTGCAAAACAGTGCGTGACGACTGAAAAAAAGGTCATCACTTCGGATTATTTGTGCGCAACTTAGATTTTCTGTGCGCAGAGACCGTGAAAGCACTGCGCATTTGCGCACGTGCGCAGCTTAGAGGGAACATTGGTCCGAATATGATCATTACGAAAATAAACGCCTTGAGAGTTAGACCTATGGCCACACAACCAACTGCACATAGAGATACTCCACATTGATTTTTATACAGTCAAAGTCAATGAATAAGTTTTATTAAATTGAATTGATACCGCTACATGCTTAAGGATGATCGGCTAGTTTACAAACATGAGAAGTCATGCCAACAAGCCAGCGACAACCTTTCGATTGACCATCCCACTAATGAATACATGTGTTTACAATGCTAGCTTTCAAAAGCTAAAGCAAACACGTTTGGATTGCACTACACATTCCACAAATGCTAACGTGTACGCTGACATTCAAACAAGATTCATTTACGGTGTTGAAATTGTTTTAGGTCTGCCACGAATAGGAAATTCATAGCCCAAGACGCGTGGCTTCCCCATAAATTGCGAAAGTGCTCACCTATTAACTTGTATGACGAAGCCGTGAGCGTTTTTGTATTTCTGAGAGTGGTGATTTTATAGTCTCGGACTGCAATTTGCCACACATGTGTATCGACAGGGATAGCTTGCGACTTATCCAATGACATCATACAAATACAATCGGCTACTTTAGCACCAATGCCCGGTAGTTTGGTAAGTTCTGCATGCGCATCTGCATACGGTAACCAACGCAGTCTATACAACCACTCAGAGCCACCGAATTGAGCAATCTTCACTGCGCTCTGATGGATATACTTGGCACGATATCCAAACCCTAGTTTCCTCAAAATATCTTCTGTATCACTCTTGGCAAGGGCGCTAATCTCGGGAAAGGTGTGATAATCTTTACCGTCCACTGTAGCTATTTTATCCCCGAAAGATTCACACATTTTTTCTACCATCGATGCGATCCTTGTAATGTTATTATTGGACGAGCAAATAAAAGAAAACAGATTTTCCACAGGATCTTGTCGCAACATGCGCACCCCTTTGAATTTTTTGTGTATGCTATCAAAGTGATCATCGACTTTTGACCACTGGTTGCAGAGGTCTGTTAAATTAATCCCAAGTTGAAAGTAGTCATGTAAGACATCTTTATCTTGGTCGCTGTGTTTAGAAATGGTGCCGACAGCATCATCGATATTCATTTTAGTCTTTTTGCCATACGCGGCACCTTTGCCGGAACTATTCTTTCTTTTGCTTGCTTTATGTTGGTCACGGTCGTGAGTCTTGTACCAGATACAGGTATCATCTTGTTTTAGCTTCCAAACTTTGCCGCGAAGTACGCCTATCCAGCAACCATCAAACAAATCCCACCGAAAACTTTGCCCACACTTTAGAACTATTCCTATATCGAGAGCGGTCAATGAACAGGGGATGCTGTTCCATTTCGACATGATATCTGAAAAAATGGAATTCAATTGAAATCGCTAAAAATTTCATAATTTCAATACACCACAAGACTGCGATACAATGAAAGACACGAAGGTGTCGAAACGACTTGGAGTAGTCTTCGAATTCAGACACCACCTGGCCTAGGCGATGTAAAAAAGGAGGCATGCACACCGAATGAGAACTAAAAGAAGACAATATAAAAGGAAAAGTGACAAAAAGGTGGCATGTGTCGGAAGGCGAGATCGATATGTCAGGTTGTGGTCCGGTAGACTAGAGGGCTAACTAGTATTGATACAGTAGAAATTGTTTGTATTTCGACTTGAATGTGGACATGGTTGTCGGATAGCCGGCGAGATACTGTCCCACAAATCAGGTCCGGCATATTTGACAGAGCGATGATTTTTTTTGTCCACCATATGGTAGTTGGACGACGTTTACGGCACTTGAATATGGTATCCAATTTATAAAGCTTGTATGTTTCAACTGTTAAAAATCCATAGCAAAATTTAGATTCCGCCATTTAATGATTTATAGTGGTTGCAAATAAATACAGTGGTCGGCAATCTTGGCTGCGCGTAGCCTACAGTACAGGCACCTGTCCAATGTCCATAGGAATTTCGTTTCTGGTCCCTTAAAAAGTTTGTATGCTTTTGCAAGGTAAATATAGATTCAGAATATAGTGGTCAAGATCATTGATTAAATTTTTCAGTAAGTACACCTCTTTAATCGAAGCATATGTGTTACTGCCATACTAAGCATCTTTTAGCGTCCTCAAAGTGTACGAGTTGCAAAAAAAATTTCAACATTGAAGATTTTGTGTCTTATGAAAATCGCTGCGAGAAAAATTTCATTTTGAAACTTGTTGCCGACCCGTGCAGTAAGCCACAAATGCACTAGGTTCGTTCTGATACTGTGCATTTACTAAAGCTTCCTGATCTTTTAACAAAGTGTAAATTCCCCCAATACCAATTCATACATTCAAAATAAAACAAAGAGGCTTATTATATCCTACTAATCAAGGCTGCTGAAAAAATAATTTTCAAGTTGTTACGGCCGAGATGATACATCTTTTACAAATAACTCGACCTTCACGGTATTCATATGTCAGTATGTAGGCCTATATCTCAAGTACCACAGTGTGCTGGTATTTCACTGATTCTATAAATGGTGGTGTGCCTTCTGCAGATAGTTTCAACAGAAAACCACAAGAACGCTTTGATGTCAAAATTTAGGGCCTTGTTTCATCATATGATAAATGAGCATGAGCAATGAATCCCAGGGGACATCTTTTCAGCGATTACAAACACTTCAGTATGGTGCAATCAAGTTTGGGGTAACTTCATGACCTTTACATTAGTCATAATATGCTCTGGACGTTTTTGTCTATAGTATAACACATTCAATGATTTAGTCTCCAAGTTGACACAACTGTGTCAACTCGTGCTGCAAATACTTAGATAATGTAAATTCTTCAACCATGATTACTTTATGACAGCAAAATAATTGCAACATCAATTCTGATTCAATGTTGTTGTTACAGTAGCGCACACATGGATCGGATCAATAAGTCCGAGCTAACTTTACTGGAAACCAATCAAGAGGTTCAACAGTGTTCTACAAATAGTTTCCATTCCACTAAAATCACATTTTAGTAGTGTTATAAAAAATGCATGAATCAGAAGCCCAAGAGCTATGAAAATCATGATTGACAACCATCGGATGTCATTTGCTGTTTGGGCTCTACTGAAAAAGTCATATAGCGGTAGTCACTAATTCTCTTAAGCCATGCCATCATACATTGAGCTCATACCATACGCAGTTTACACGGCTTCAAAAATGCCGCAACAAAAAGTGGACATTAACATCACTTTACAACAGCATTTTTTACCCTGGTCAGGAACTTTTTAAAAAGATGTGTCTGGACATTGTGTGATAAAATACCGAAAATAAATATGTATGTGAAAAAAATCTCGTATAAGCGATTCCATTACAAGATAACTAGCCAATCCATTCACTAAGAACATGCTTGGTGCTTACCTATTCCCTTTCAGAGGAATTCAAGAGCCACTTCGTTATGCTAAGCTCTTACTCTCACTACTTATCTACCCTTGAGAACACCTAAACAAAAGGACAAATTACTAGGCGATTTAATATTCAGAATATTTAATAAGTTTCAAATCAAGAGCATAGAACAAACTATTTCTACCCGTTTAATTAATGTTTTGTACATTTCAGACACGATTTCCAACTCAAAATGAATGAAAAAATTACCGGGTAACATAGAAACTGTACAAATAGTACATAGTACTGTGATTTGTTTGAAATAAAAATGTACACAATCAATTGACAGGGTAAATTGCCCGCCATTTGTATCAAGTGACGCTAGACATTGCTTAGCTACAAAAAATATGAATGCAGGAATCTTCTGCAGCATACTATTATGAAACCTTTATCAGCTTACTGATTTCTAGTGACGACTCGTTGCGACAAATATGAGACCACCAAGTAACGATACTGATTAGGTGCAGTTATGTAGTTGTGATAATACCTCTCAAAACATTTACGTCAACGAAACTGGATGGTAAACTTCATCAAATCAAGTGTAAATAAGCAAGGTAACATATCCGAATAAATGATACATTTATCACAAGGCAGCTACTACTTGCTATGAGATTGCTCTAAACTCCATACCGATGCAGTCAAATTTGCGGGCTAACAACACATCATGGAATTCACAATGACACACTTGGAACTATTATATTTATATTACTAATCTCTTACACAATATTTACACATCTATGATCAATGCATGAAGAAATTCACACGTTCACAATACACAAGGATGACGATGTTGGCAAATTTTCAATCGATTCACTTGAAACATACTGGCAGTCGCCTATCAGAAAGAGCAATATGCACTGTCACAATATCCAATTCAAAATAATATCTAAAAGTGCTTAGACACCATATCTATCATCGAAACATATCGAATGCAGATGTGAAGACAGGTTCAATAGCTCTCGCACCGTGGCACGCAAGCCTGGATCATAACACCACCAGACTTTGAAGATTCGAGATATTCAAACCATGGTTGCAAATTATTACAAAATTACAATCATTACAAAGCATCAATGATCTATAATCTCCGCAAACGGATATCATTTCCTTGTAGCTTTATATGCCTATTGTCTATATCCGGAAAATGCAATAATATTCGGCCAAATTCGCGATTGAAACATTCGAAACAGAGAGGTGCAAACCGCCATTACTCATTGGTGAACCTGGCACAATACAACGCAGTATCAAAAACACATCATCAACCGCGAGATACCATTAAATAAAACGAAATATATCTAATCAAAGAGGAAGGAAAATAGGGACGTCCGAGAAAAACAGGCTCTGTTCATTTCAGCGCGAGCAATATCGATAACACCGCAGAAACAAATAAATGGCGATCATATCAACCCGCTGACTGCTAGGAACAAGTGAAAATCAACGCTCAAAACGTGCCCGATATGAATAAAATAGATTTGCAACGTGCTCTAGTGATACACCGCGCCGACTCTCACAGATCCTTCATGTAATTCGCCGGATATAGCCCAACCTTACCGTTGTCCGTTTTTCCTTTACACCACCCCTGCTC
>KE604613.1:0-11231 GCA_000444245.1 Botryllus schlosseri | reverse complement strand
CTCTTGTATTTGGTCTAGATTTCCGTGGTACTAACAAATTTTAGTGGCTTGCTGAACAAAATCTCGGAACACGTGACCGACTGTTTACTATAACGGAAGCTACATGGTATATACGCACGTTAGTTTCTCTCGTATAGCGAGTTGCATCAACCGATGGCCATTATCGCGTGTTTACTTCATTAACGGACTATTAGCAATCAATTTTCTCGGTACCGTACGGCGCGAGCATTATAATCAACTACAGAGACTTCCGATACGTTTATTAATCGCCGAATTGATGTGGTTCAGCCAATGAGCTACGCAGATCCGTTATCGCGTGAGGTGTGTGTAATGTCACGATTTACGCCACGGCGATTCATAGTACATATTTCAACTATACACCTTCTGGTTCATTGGCGCAACAGCGAACGCGCGCGATTGATCAATACGCGGAATCGGCGCCAAATGTGTAGCTGTTATCATTCTGATATCTCACACCGAGCGGTAATGATTGCTCGAATTCGTCAGGTCCTTGACAAATGGTATGGGTCTTAGATGTCACGATGGAAAGTGAAGCTCTATTTCGCCCCTCAGGCTGTTTGTGTTGGTAGATTGTCTGTCGTTTCTAGAGATTGCAGGAACCCTATACTTATCCTTGCGATGGAGCGTCCGTAACCGGGCTTGTGCTCATGTCGTTGCATCTTTCATTGAATCGTTTGAAAAAAGCGCTAGCCTGTTTGTTTTACCAGAGTTGAGTATTAGTGTAATGATCAGGTCGCGTAGCCCAGGAACGGAAATATTATGGAAGACATGCTCCGTGTGTATAGCGTGTTGTAATTCGGCGGTGAATAGAAAATGGTGTGATGGTAACATGTTGCGTCACAGTTCGACTTGCCATGCAATGCGCCTTATTTTTACAATCCTTTGTCACGCCGCTAAGCAGTCATATTCATATTCGAGGCTATACCGAGCATAGGAAATTTCCCGGTTACGTGACAATGCAAAGTAACGACTCCATATCCAAAAGTTTTCGGGCTTTATTGCATGTGAGATAAGACACGACAGTGTGTCGAATGGGAGAAACGCGTATTGGTTGCATCGGAACTGACGCGAGCCTAAGCTTGGGTCATCTGGTTGGAAGACTTTTGCTGTGTACGGATCATGTAACTCGGATGTGTAGTTAAGTTGGTAGTTAAGTCGAATAAGTCGTTTTATTATTTGTTTTGAATTAATTTATCGTTTCGTTTGGATTCTACATGTTGACCGTCTGATCCGAGCGTTGGCTTGCTTCGTTCCAGTTATGATGTTGAGTTAGCTTATGCGCCTGCCTTGTTTTATCATAAAACTCATGACTATCTCCGAGAGAGTGGCCCGCTTCCTGTTTTGAAGTAACGGTTTTCCGGATATGATAGCGAACACTTTAGACATGGTATATTCGTGACAATGTATTGTTAAGTAGCAGTTACCTCAATGATCAGCTTGGCATGCGCTATCGGGACCCTTCTTTCTTTTCGAGCTCATCAGTGACATTTAATTTAGCAGGAAACCGGTTGGCTACAGTGTCAGTGCAGCTTCGATTTACAGGTTAAATGTTGAATGCATGCGGTGTAAACAGGCTTTTAGTGATTTCATCGCTCTGGAATCGGGTGAAACGCTGTTCTTATTTTAACAAAGGCACAGCTAGGCGAGCGTCGTCAAGCTAATGGCTAAATACGGATGGCAGAAAGTGGGAGTCTGGATCGTATAACATCTGGACTGGCAGATTTGGATGCATAGTAAATGTTCTTATATTTGTAAAAACAACTTTTCTGTAATTTCTTTGCAGCTGTACTGAGATTGTATTGAACCTCGCGTTATTTCCTATTCCGAATTGTGGAAGTTATTGGAATTGTGACCTTGCAATGAAACTGGGATGTGCATTAATTCATTTACCTTTTGAAACCTACGCAACACTTGTGTCCACGATCGTATTACAGCGATTTGACTTGACACTGATATTAGAACATTCGATGTATTCATGATTTTGTAGAGACTAATACATTAATTACAGGAGATATTTGTTGTATTTTGGTAGTAAAAGCAACTAGTTTCAAAGGCGCCCTTGCGCTTAGGTCGGCGGCTGTTTTTCTCGGAATACAAACCCATTTCGAGTTCCACGACGTCACAATACTCGAGCCGAAGTTTCAGGTGTTACCTTGCCACAACTCTATTCACCAGGAAAGTAGCCGGGGTCAAATTACACTCCATACACTAGCGACGTTGTCAGCGTTTTTCTCGGGCCGCGTGGCTGCTGCCTCGAAAGGAGATTATCTTCGGTGCGGTGTAGTGCGTCTACGGCGCGCGTTGCCAGCGCCGATAATTCCTGTCGAATCCAGATTAAATTAGTGCAGCGGTTTCTGAGATTGAGAAGAAACCCTAATACTTAACGTAAATAATTGCGTTATGGAATGTGCAAGCCAGCTGTCGTTTGTTGATAGAGGCTCGTGCGTCGCTGTATGCGTATCAGTCCGTCAGCTCCAATGTTTTGGTCAGGACGCGGGCGAGGAAACGTAAGCGTTTTGTTGTGGGAATATTTAATAGGTTCTCCGATTTGAGACTTGTTTTCAAGATTGCGAGGATATGTTATGTTTGAGACTCATAGAAGGCCTGTTTCCTCGCGGCGGCTTTTGTAGTTTTATGATGGAAAAACAGCTATCAATATGGCAGATGTATCGGTGTCAATTGTCTGTTTTGCTGTATCTATCCGACAGTGTTTTATGAAGCTATGCAGGGCTGGATATGTAATATTTTTACTAGTTTTATCACGGTTTCCATATTCGCTGTATCTATGTGACGGGTTTTGATAATCAGTTCTGTCTGTGTGTTTAACGTTTTATCGCGAGATCTCATTTGAAATCGTATCCGTGAGTCACACGTCTGACAATCCATTGGCCCGAAACGTATTGAATTGCAACGTGAGAACGATTGGGGTCTTCGATAATTTCTGATTAGTCACGAGTTTCGATAAAACAGCGATTTGTGCCAGAGCCATTCGCCCTTCCACTGTGCTACCTGTGCTACCTGTGCGTGCGTCTCTCTCGGCGGGGCGCGCTGAATGCCGTGATTCTAATCTAGGACTGATTCAGAAATATGTTTACATCTGGTTTCCGAAATCAGCGGTTAACATTTAGTAACCCACTTCCCAGTGTTGTGTGTTAATTTATTCACCGCAAACGAATACAAGAATTCAATTAGGTTATAATCACGCACGTTGCTCTCTTCCCAAAACCCGATATCGGAATGACGCTCGTTTGTGTAGTCATAATACAGAACCGCTGCCAGCAATGACGTTGGCAAGCTTTTGTTGTCGTTATTTCAAGCAAGGGCTGGTCGTTAACGATTTCAACGTGCAAATTGCGCTTCGTGCGCGACATTGTGTTTTGCACGCGCTAGTTGCTGGGGTATTGAAACGGTACTTGGTAATATTTGGCCCATGATCTTGCACCGCGGAAATGAATTATTATCGCTAACGCGCATTAGCTCGTACATTACATTAGTCGTAATGAGTTTTGTGACTCGGGGATCTTGTTTCGGCTGCGCTGTTTGAAATCTCAAATGCCNGTGACCCTCAGTCGCGACCGATATTTTGCGCTATTGGGCGCGCACTGCGCAGTCTAACCTATCCTATCTAATCTTAGTGTTACTGGCGTGTTTCAATTACAATTTNCATGTCGCAAGATGTTCTNTCGCGAATGGTAATATGAGCTGACTGGACCGTTANTAAATTGACATCATCTTCGTCTAATCTGGTTTTCGTGGGGTTAAAAGGGACATCGGTCTCTTCCTGAGATACAGCCCACTTCAATGCTGGTGAATCGTAATGTNTCAATGGTTAAGAGAAGGGTCANGACGCGNCAGACGAGAAATGGTTATTGTAAAGCGTGCAGCGGGCGCNTCTTNATTTGTGCAGTCCTAAAATGAAAAANGACCATTTTCGCGACACCTCGCGATAACGCCGAGATTGAGCACCGGGTGTTNGTGCGGGANNGTCTCGTNATCGGGAACTGCCAGGCGGTTTTCGCCTGCCTTATTCGTTCTTCAAGCACTTCATTAGAAAATTCACGCAAAGCCTCTTGGTTCAGACAGGATCCTGCGCGCTGATTTTCCAATGCATCCGATTAGGATATGCCGTTTTTGCAACACTTGGCAACAGTTATTCAGAATAGAATGAGCTGAGCAAGCAATGAGGTTGAGAGTGATGTATATTTCGGTGACGTCACAATGTTAGCTTAGAACAATGGACCCGACCGGCGATCAGATGCTGTCTATAACTTGCAAATATATAATATGTATCGCACCACCGCGCAGAAAGGTTTTAGTGTATTGGTTGAACTAGTGAGTTGCGATGCAAAATGAGTGTGTGTGTATGTGATCCTTCATGGGGCTCGATCCTAATTGTCGTTTATTGAGTTGAGATCTAGGCAAAGGCAAGGTGTCTGATTGAAATACTTCTCGCAAGTCGTTTCGACTCCTGACGAAATTTTTAATAAAACTGATACTGATCTGATCATGCATTTATTTCAAATATAAAACAAGATGTGCGTTTTTGTCATGCGATGACGAATCGAGCAGCAGCGAGACAATTCAAGAAAAGATCGTTTCGTCGCAACACCGCAAAATCACAATAGACGCGACTATGTTTATCAAATGACGCATTGTATCCTTTTTCAAATCGGCGCAGGCCCCGTCTCGAATCGAAACTTCGAACAATCTCGACATATCCTAGATCTACGCGCGGCAGTTAACATGGTGTCTGAATTCGGTCGCCGTTGGGGTTAGGCCCCCACTTGTAATCTTACCCCCGAGGATGGCTGCGGCGTCTAGCGTTCTCGGAAACCGTCGCGGGTGATTAGCAGATTGTTACAAGTGNACAGTACGCGCTGTAGGCTCTCACGGTGAGTGGGGACGCTATGACTGCGATGACANCTGAGGGANCTTATTCATCGGAAACTGGACTGTTANAGTTCGCGATTGCAAATATCGGATATACNNAACNGCGCGTTTGGTNNAAACTGGGAAAGCTCCGCNTTTTCGAATCGGGCGTAATGAAAATATCTGGTTGCNGTTATGTCGCCGTCAGCGATTTGCTCGGNAGTAAATTANTGCTTCTGCGCCGTTGGATTACTATCTTTTGCTAATTTACGGCGGAGATAATTAGTNAGTGTATACTCAGACTGAAATTTCGCGATGTTGTAATAAATGTTTTTCCGCTAATTTCGTAGGAATTTAAGTCCAAAGTCGGTCCGCGACCGCCCGGGGTACTTGTGTCGTGTCGCGTTTAAAAAAAACTTCTTACGCGTTTGCAGAATAAAAAAACAGCTTATCTATGAAAGATTGCCTCTCCTGCCTGTAGAGCGTTGTCGCAAGCGTGGACTAGCCACAGTGGAATAATGGTGGACCAACATGTGGTCCCGTCCTACGACCAGTCTTTCACGCTGATCGCGCCTAAAGTGAGTTTCATTTTGCGCCTTCGTGATGTCATGATAATAATCTCGCGATTGGTAACAGGACGACAACTCGACGTTCTTCAGCGATGATTTTGGATTCGGAGGGAAAAACAAGTACTCTCCGTACTGCGAAACCGGACACCGGACGGCATCCGGGCAGGGGTGTTTACCGGGTGCACCGGTCTCGATGATGGATCCGCCTCACGGTACGATTGTAAATATGTTGTCTTCCATTTTTTCTCAATTGTTGCTAGCCGTAATTAATATGAACGCTTATAATAGTATTTCCGCACCGACTGCTCGCAGCTCAGCTATCATTTAGCCGCGATTAACGGCGGTAATTTCGCAGTAGCTTACGCGCCGTCGGCCAATAGTCGGCCGCCTCGGACCGTGTTAGTCGGCCGTCAGGCGCCGACTTTCATAATAGGCTTACCGCTAATTCGGATGTGATTGCCGACTGGATTGCTCTAATCGGTGCCATCACTCGTGCTCGCTTACAGAAACTGACCACGACTCACCAACAGTCTTCCCCCAAGGGCGACAAGCTCACTACGCGGACGATCAGTCGATACTGGCACTCATGGGAGAAGGGAAACTGGCCGATTCCGCGTATTCCCCCTCGCCTATGAAGCAAATGGTGAGTGGCGCTTCGGACTGGCGTGTTTTCTTTTGTCTGGGGATCGGATGCTATTTTGTCGGATTACGCCCCGAGAGGTATTTTCTAATATGAGCAACGCGAATCGCTAATTCGTAATAATCGGCTTTGATTAGGAGAGTTTTTGATCTATTTTGTTATTTCCAAACATTTTGTTGTGTAGTTGACGCGGTGGTGCTTGCGTTTCGCTTGAATCTAGATTCGGACGGTGCGTTTGAAGCTGTCGTGAACTTTTGCACTAAGATTGTTTATTTATCCGATCGCGCTTGCGATCTGCCAATGATTATACCCGATAGCAACGACGATTGCGTGGCAGATTTAAATTATGGATACTTTGACAGCATATTTGTTAGTTGACCGGTTCTTAAACTTGGGCGGTCCTTATTTTGGAGGTCGACTTTCGTGAAAGGTAGTTCTTATTCTGTGGCGCTTGCGATTCACCGCAATATTAGAATGTTTTGCGTTAGCCAGGCGCGAAAATCGATATTTCCTCAAAGTGGGTATTTGTAATACTGAAAATTCAACTGACTCCGTGTAGTGGGCATGTTACAATGACTTCTTATGATCTAAAAACATTACGTGAACATAACGTGAGAATGCGACATAATAGTATGCGACACTTCAGCATGAGGGTTAAAGTCATGGCAAGGTTAGAGTTAGTTTTGGGGCACGCTCAGAGATATTTTATTTTGTCGCATGCTCAAATGCTAGGCAATCGTTAGAACGATGTTGGGTTTATTGTGTGATGAACGCCGCGTCGTGTCTTGCCAGGTACAGCCGACAAGCGAGTGCGCCATATCCCCGCCCCTCGGGAAGGTGGCCCCCGTCAATTGCGCGCAAGAGGAATCGCTTCTACTGAACAACAGCTGCCAACTCAAAGAAGGGTAACTATCGACTTGAAGCCATGTCCAGAGACGCAGTTGATATAATAAGCCCGCGTGTTCGCGTAGAAAAACAAAGAAGCAGAAAAGGCCGAAGCTGTTGCTGCGGCTGCCGTCCAGGGAAGATGCGGCCCAAGAGGTGCCCACGGGACAGGAGTACGGCAACCTCACGCCGTACAGCAACAGCGGGGCGGACACCCCCATCGACGAGCTGAACACTTTCACCGCAATGGTGACGAAGCCTACGGAAGGAGGTCAGTGTTATAGTCAGGGTCACTGTTAACATTCATTCATTCTGGAGTAGCCTAAACGCGAAATCTGAAAAGATCGTGACTACAGAGAAATCAATTTTGCTTGGTTCAAATCGCGGGATCAAAGCCGTCTGGTCTAGTCAAAATCATCGTTTTTGTTGTCAGTAAATTGTCCAGTTGGTGAATTTGGCATTAGAAATGTAATGACTATTATTATTATGAAAGCGATGCGTCCATATTGTATTGATCAATTCGATAATGAATGTTTCACTGGATGTGGGAGCGTGAATTGTGATACACGACACTTCTTAGATTCGGCACTTGTCACTTAGTATATATGTATTAATGTATTCGGATTAGGGGTAATGTTAGGGTCTTAGGTAGTAGATTAGGGGCCACCAAGTTCTGCATTCACCAAGTACCGAATTCAACATGCTGACTTCACTGGTAACGGCCACATTACCGGCTGTAGTGCGTGTTCGTGTCGTCGATCGTGTAAATAAGGACAATGTAGACATTGAGCTTCAAAGTAAGGACAGATATTATAAATAAGGACGCTATGACAACCCGTCAACCCCGCCTTCAGTATGCTGAAATCAAACTAGGAATTAAGAGCTATCCCTGCCTCGTAATTTCAACATTGCTGCCTGATAATGAGACATTTCGGGTTTTAGTTTCATGTAGTGAGGAGTTTTACAAGTGCTAATTCGCTGGGGATCGGTTTTTGGTAACGCTTGACGTTTGCAATGTCTCTGCGATGCGAGATGTATGATTTTCGATATTGGTTCGCAATAATTAAGTTAAGCGTATCGATTAAGTTGTATTTTTACAAGATCTGGCCAATAAATCACTCATTTTCGTCGTGGATACGTGCGCTAGTGAAGGCCGTTTCGTTTCGTAAATTTGGCATAACGTGCAGGCGTTAACTGCTTAATTCGTTTGCTCGAAAATTGACACGGTGCTAAATTGTGTTTCGCGACTGGTAACGGCTCCTAATTGTCAAGCAAGGTTAACGAATTGATTGTGTAATTAGCCCAATTACGTTACATTACGCGCGAATCGCGATCTCGTGTTTTAATTTGGAAATAATATAACAGACTCACGGGCGCTGCGCGTTTATGACCTTTCACGATTTTATGGTCCGATCGGCGTATTATGCCGAACTGAGTAACTTGCTACTGTAAATCTGGCGTCTGTGATTCATAGCTGCGCGCGACCGATTTTTGTCTATGATTTTATGTGTCCTCCCTACGGATATATACCAATAACCCCTGGGACAGTGTCTTGCGCTTGTCGAAGATAAGTTGAGAATACACCGTCTTGTTTGCGTTATGTCTGCCAGACGGTGTCGGAAGCTGGGTTACACACGCTATTACATAAACTGAGTCAAATCTGATTTGTGTGTTTTGAGTATGCTTTCAGATGAAACGGGTATCACTTTTCTGTTTGCCACCGCGCTTACACTCCTTGTACTTTGTTGCAGTTCCGAAGACCCCGCTTTTCCCCCTGGTCACCCCCGGAACCGGTGCCAAAATCAACGAAGCCATCGAGGCCACTTTTCAGAAGTTTAAGAGCATCATCGAGGCCAAAAGGATGCCGAAAGGTAGGTCGCGTGATGCGGTTTTTGTGTATCTGGACTTGCGTGTTTTCGCCGCGTATGTGATTTTGCATGTCGCCGCGTGAAGTTGCGCTTGATTCTGTTGAAACTTGTTGGGAGTTTGCATGCGCGTTTAATATATATTGATCCGTTGGCACGATAATGTTATCGGATTTCGCGTTGTTGCGCCACTTTGATTACTCTGAACGCACTTGACGCCAATCTCATATTTCTGTTTAGTAAGAGAATGTCGTTTTCGTATTTTTCGAAGTGGTTTGCGGCAAAATCCTTGGTTATTGGTTTTAGGTTGTAATATCAATGCTCCGTCGGTATGAAGTCAAGTACGCCACCCCGCCACCGTGAAGTACGAAATTCAATGTGCCAATTCTTTGGATCCGTTGTCGTTAGTCCCTGCGCCAAATACCTTGTTTCGAACACTGTGACGTCATACGGAAACCGAGGTCTATTTGGGAAAGTCCCAGCTGTATCGATTTCTTTCCGAAGCCTTGAAAAAATGCAGAAACCAATCAAACTCGAAGACACGCATGTTTCACAATGTCAATCTGAATCTCCACAACTGTGTAATAGTGTTTAAATACGCGTGTTTGCAACACCTTAAACGCAACACCTAACTCGAAAAGCGCCTATTGACTGCTTATGTTACACAGTTTCGGGCGGATCGTATGCACACAATGGGTTTTCCGATAGAGCGCAGATGTCGAAAATATCCGTGTTCCGCTGTTCCTTACGTATGGCCGATTTGTAATCGCGAATTAGGTCACGTGACTTCTGGTTTCGGGGCCGCTCGACCGGAATCGGCTGACTTCGACAGCGGTCGTATTTTGGTCTGTACTCTGTAGTGCCGGACGGAATTACAGCCGTGGCGGTTTCCTATACCTGGCACCGCTCCGGATTAACGCGTTGAACTTCGCGAACTCTGCGCCGCGTAACCGTATTGTGACAACAACGCAGGCCGTCGCTGGTCGCGATATGCACTTGAGATTGAAAATTTATTATTTTGACTTTCTCGCATGGAAAGCCTTGCTCGCCTGTCTTGCCGGCAATCCTATTAGTTCTCGCCGCGACTATCCGGTCTTTCCGAAGCGCCCGTTGACCTTTTCTTGCGGAAGAGTCTCGCGCGCTACCGCGGTGGTTTGATTGTAAGCCGCGGCTTTCTCGCGGATAATCTGCCCGCGCCCGAGCGTTGTTGGTAAACTTTCGTCGTTGCGCTGCGGTATTTGCGAATCACTGCATGGCTTTTGGCCGCCGGACGCGAAAATTGACTTATTGCCGCGAAGTGGGTATTTGTAATACTTGAAATTGAGCTTAGTTTGTGTGGTGTGTCCGTTTTAACTTTTAAGACATTCCCAAGTCTTAGAAAACTGTCCGTTCTCATATGACCTTGTGTGATGATAGCGTACGACACTCGAGAATTTCGTGAGCTCAAGCTCAAATGTCACATGCTCATGTTGCTCATGTGTCGCGTACTCAAATGTCGGCCAACCATAGAAACAAGGGAAAGAACTTGAGTAGGATTTGCCCTTACTCCAGTGGTAATGATTCTAGACCACTGCTACTTGTTAGCTTCCAGTTTTCTAGACGAAACTCGGTCTAGAATACTTACTTGAGTACCAAAGATTCGACTGTCTCTGCGTCGAAACAATTCAGCGAATACAGCACTAAAAATATATGTCACTGTCTTAAGTGTCACAACAAATTCCCATAGCAAAATATATGAGAAGAAAAATAAACAACGAAAAAACGTATTTCCCCTGCGATTACCCGCCCCTGTTTCTTTTCCCGTTAATTTCCAAACGCCGCCGTCTCAGATCCGAGAAACTGGTCGCCCGAGCACGTGATCGAATGGACGCGCTGGATCTCGAAGGAGTTCAGCATCCATTCGCTGAACGAAGACAACTTCACCATGCCCGGCAGCTTGCTGTGCGGACTCAAGAAGGAAAAGTTCATCACGCTCTGCCCGCCTTTCGTGGGAGATATCTTACTGGCGCATCTGGAGGACATGCAGAAAGGTTTGTTTGCGTGGGTTTCTCGCAGTTTGCGGTTACCGTTATCGCAGTTTAGACGCGATTTAGATCGCCGGAAGGTACGCTCGCACTTTCGTGGCTGGTTCACTTGTTGACTTGTTTTGCATGTTTGTTATTATTACAGTGTCACGACATGTAGGTTGTTCCGTAATATGATTCCGACTGGTTCAGTCGATCCGTCAACACAAACAGCGTGGCAATGTATTCGCGATATTGATAGATTGATTGATAACGTTGCGTCACAATTGCGTTGCAACTCGGATCGCGGCCACCAATTCCTAATGTTGCACGCTGTAGAGCTACTGGTCTCAAATCCATGCTTTCAACATTGCAAGAT
>ATSW01126226.1:0-11028 GCA_000444245.1 Botryllus schlosseri | reverse complement strand
GTACACACAAAGCCGTAACTGCATCACCCCATACCTCCCAAGGGGGGGGGGGGGCGAGCTCGAAGGGCGCGCAAAATTATTTCGTGAATTAGCATAAATTATGGAGTATCTTTTGGAAATTTGTGGAACTTTTTCAACAAATATTTTGCGCTGGGCGCGATTTCAAGTTGCCAGATGTCTTTATTATTGGGTACTCTTCCCCCAACAAAAATATGCAACATTTATAGAAATGGGCATATCGGCGTTGGCCATTACCGCGCCATGGCGCACCAAGGCATAACGTTTTAGGTCATGTAATATGTAGTTCCAAGAAGTTTGTGCCAGGACGATCGGCGGCGAGAAAACCTTGGCCGAAAGGGACTGCCCTTATAATGACCGAAGACTTCGTTATATATAGGCCTACAAAATACACATAGGTTAAATTGTCCATAGGCGCTTAAATGACTGGCGCGGAATGTTCCTGTTTTGGCAATCTGAACCTCACAAGACAAATGCCATCCCGCAGGGAAAAATACATGGCAGTGAAGAAATACCAATTTGAAATCGCGTGAACTTTTATTTTAGTACGTTTGGGCGATTCTATATTTTTTGATATAACAGACAGGAGGTCACGAAATAACATCATGTAACGAAGTCATACCAACGGGTCCGCCTGCCCGAATATGTTTAATTATTATTTACGGACTCTACAGTTTCGAAGATACCTAACTCAGCTATCCAGATAAATATGAATAGATAGGACAATAAATTCATAACAATATATATGCAATTCCCGACCTTATTGGCCGATTTATCATGAATTATCTAAAAATTCTGCGCCTGGCGCGGGCTCGCGGAACGGTACCATTATAATTTCGTGGTAAAGCGAACAACGTGATGTGGCAGGGTTTATCACCTCATGGAAGCCCATGACTCAAGTTTGTTTTGGGGGTTTGGGGCCTGACGAAGTGCTGTTTCGTTCCTGGCAACGGGTATACACCCGGAGATGTATAATTAATATTGAGGGTTCCTACCTTTTCAAACACACCTCACTCAGCTCTACCGGTATATCCGATTACGCGAGATGAGAGAGGGTGAATATAAATAGCAATATATATACAATTCCCGGTGATATTGACCGATTTAGTCATCGAATTATAGAAATTTATCGCGCCACAAGCGTTTATGCGAGAAAAGATGACACACTATGGACAGCCAAGTAGCGGGAAACAGCGCTAACCGGATGAAGGGGTCTGGTGGGCGATGTCCCCCAGAAGTTAGTTTTATCACCCTATGGGGGACAAAGACGAACGTTTGGGGGGGGGGCTGACGAAGTGCTGTTACGGCCCTGCGTGCACTCAACTCATACGTATGATTTGTGATGAGTAGGGCGATGTCTTTTTGACATGTCAAAATAGGTCAAAATTTTGTCAAAATTGCAGAGTTAGGTCATAAATTGTCAACATTGTTTACATAGTCAAAAAACTTTTGCGACCTGCATTTCGATTGTAACATAGATGCTTGCACTGTCGTTGAACTTATCATTTGACATTTGACCTCTTGTAACCTACTTTATAGACGGCATATTGACTGAAAAACTGTGATGTAGACAACATTGTCAGAATGAAGCAACATAGTGTGTCACTAGAAGTGTACGCACAGATTAAGGCCCGTATTCAGAGACACGTCTCTATCTCTATCTCAAACTCAAGTCGTACTCGACGGAGCAACGGCTGAGTCAAGCTCGATTCGAGAGATCGTTTGGTATTCGGGTAGGATTTCGAGCGTTGCTCGGTTTCGAGTCTTTACTCGATAGATTAGACAGCTTGATGTACTGTAGTAGCCAAAGCACATATTTTCAAATAATGAAACACCAGACTTCATCCTGAAGTTTTCAGGCATAAGCACAAACTATTTATTGGTACCGCGTTGTTGATATTTACGCCATACACAGGGACGGACGGTTTTATCAACTGTATTGAGATGATGTAACATTGCGTACATTCATAAAGTGCCAGGTCATCTACTATCGTGTATTGCATTTGTACGCATCGCCGAGGATTCGGTTCTTGCTAGGATTGGAAGAGCGCAATTGTAGACAACAGCTTGTGTGTGGTTTTTCAGTAACATTCATCCTCCATTTCGTTTCTACATATCCTGATGCTACATGTTATATTAAGTGATAAAACAGAGCGCTGTGAGGAATGAACCGATTTTGCGAATCCATCGGAAACCTTTCTGATGAAAATGTCCGCCGATTTGGGAATAGCCTACGCAGCCGACGATGAAGCCATACGGCGCTAGAACATGATTTCCTTCTTATAACGGTGCTATATATTACAGTTGAAATTGTGAATTCAGTACCACACATGCACACAGCGCAATATATTCTGGGCCGAACCGTAAAAAAGGGAATGAGTAAGGCCTTGAGTCTGCCCACGTCTTGACTCGTAAAACGCTTTCTCAAACGCCGCATTTCGAGATCGACTCCAACCTCAGATCGTCATTGAATACCATAACCACAAAAGTACAACTCGAAAGAGCGCCAAGCTCGAATCCAGTCGAACTCAAACTCGTTCTCTCGCTTCGCTTTCTGAATACCGATTCTTACGCAATGTTGACGCAAAATGAGTTTGAGCACTGAGTAAGGTTTCTTGAATACGGGCCTAAGTGTTGCTGCTGTGGAACGTTCATTCTCCATTCTTGGCATGCTACTTGGTAAGGACAGACGATTTCTACCCGAGAATGTAGGAAAGTATATTTCGCTGCACTACAACAAATTTTTAATATTTCTACCATAATGCGTGATGTAGTTACTGGAATTCTTCATAATTCCAAATCTCCTTAAAATAAAGTTTTTTTTGTGTAAAAATATGTCAGTCTTTAGTCAAAGAGGTTTTTCAGGCCTATATACTTCGTAATGACAGACAGTTCCAACCAGAATTTTGAATAAGTAGATCAATTCTCAGATTTTGTGGGAAACACCTAATTTACATATATGAGGTCAAAATTTGGTCAGAGTTAAGTTTTTTCCAGGTGAAAAATGTCAAAAGTTCGATTTTTTAGGTCAAAAAAATATCTTCAGTGATGACACGCCCGTCTGGGCCACCAGACACTTATCAGTAGAAGTATTCTAATTACCAGCACTGTTTCCGACGTTAACGTAGAAATTGAAGTTTGGAAATGCTTAGTTAAACGCAGTCAAACGTTTCTGCTTGACGAGGAGTATATAGAAGTGTAGCTGTCATGTTGAGTCGGCAACTAACACAGAGTTTTAGATATTCCCACACTACACACTCTGTTTCTATACTGTTGCCAACAACACACTCTCTCACTAAGATTAAAAGCTGCTGGTCACCAACGAAATTAACGAGTGGTAAAATGGTAAATGATAAATGGTAAATGGAAGATGCGTTCGCGAGAGTGAAAGGGGTGCTGGCCATGAAGTGGGCAATTGGCAGAGGTGGTCAAAGTAGTCAAGAAAGCTACTCAAGTAGAAGTAGAAGTAGTGACCAAAAAATCTACTCAAGTACAAGTAGAAGTACTTCTTCCACAAGCAACCTAAAACTACTTGAAGTAGAAGTAGAACTGACCGACTTTAAATCTACTCAAGTAAGTAAGTAGTTGTGAAAACGATCATAATTCGTTCGCATGGGTTGTCAAAAGGTGCAAATTGAGCTACGCGAAAAGGTGTCGAGCTTAATTCATATTGATGCATATCACGAGGTATTCAATTTTCGACACCATAAGCATTCGTCCGCATAATGGGATGAAAATGATGATATTGATATGGAAATGCGATACTAATCCTATGTTTAATCGAACAGCACGTTTTGGAAAATATCATGGTATGGCTCACTCTCCCATATTATAAGGCCCGTAGTTTAGTCGAAGAGCAATACGGAGAAGTTGTATAGGATACGGAGTAAACACNTTNCGCGATTAGANAACNTGAATAAAAAATANGGTGGATCGTAAAATGNCATNTTGTGTAGCTTTATTTCCGGAAANAAAANGTNTTACTACACTTGCTTGCTTTTATACTTCAACATGTATGTTATCCAGACAAANGAACTGATATCAATTATAACTCAAAANATATGATACTGGGAATTGAAAGTGAAANATAAATACTAATTATAAAAGCGGAAAATGTATTTCATATGTCTTTAGTNCAGAAAGTTTCAAAGGTGGTATGCTAAAACAGCTCTAAAACTAACAAAAGTTAGATTCCANTTTTCCAGATTANGATACGCCATGGACTGCTAGATTACGATATGNTAGGGAAATGCTAGATTGCTAAACANCAGTTTCAAANGTTATGATGAGCCATATATATACTGTNATGAAATGTTTGATATGGGCAAAGGGAGACAATGCNNTGTGAACGGAACCATGCCAACCCGCTACCTAAATTATATTNACCNAAACTTTCNTGAAATCATGCTGGTTAATCCGTATCCACGGAGCGCGGAGCNCGACGAAAATNCTGGGCTTTACTCAACTTTTATGAAAATTAAATGTTGATACTNCTTGAAAACANNCCCGAAATTCCTCAGGCTATCTTCCTGACTGNAGGATTAAACTACTTCTACTTGACAAACTGAAAATAGCGAAAAGTAAGTAAGTAGATCACAAAAAATTATGAAGTAGAAGTAGAAGTAGCGGAAATCAGATCTACTTGAGTAAGTACCAGAAGTAGAGAAAAACTACTTGAGTACTTCGAAAAAGTAGAAGTACTTCGTTACTGACCACCTCTGGCAATTGGTAGGTGCTGGATATAAAATTGGGCGGTAGGCGGGCGCTGAGAGCAAATGAGGGCGGTGTATGTTTAGAAGGCAACTGCAGCAGCGTATAGTGTTGATTAAGAAAGCAGCTAAATTCGCAGTAAAAATGCAGAATAGATTCATTACGGGCAATTCAGTGTCGTCCGTCTATTTAATAAGCTGTACCGGAAAAGTCCATTGTTACTCGATAGTCATGTTCCTGCCCATCAATGGACTAATTTAGCAGTTATGAGAGAGAGAGAGAGAGATTTATTTCGTCAACCGATGACGGCAAAATGAAAGTATAAATATGCAACAAACAAACAGTTCTTCGTTATCGGTATTGACTGGTACCGGTGATATGATCATAAAGATGTTCGAGTCAACCGGTACCTGAGTAAATGGTTATTCAACGAAAATAACGTCACAAACTATAACAACTAAAGAAAATAATGTCATTAACTAACAACTAAAACAGGATAACAAAATATGTCGTACAAAATGCAATATTCATGGAGCAGCAATATTAATAGAAGATATGGAAGATATCACAGTTACACAGAATCGATGTATCGATGTGCACAAGGAGCAAATAATTGGGTTGCAGATTTGTATATTCAGAGTGGACAGTGTTCAGGTGTGACTGGTATTTACTCAAAAGATAATCCAACATCCCTGCCTTGAATGAACGATAATTTGAGACTTTTAAATGTGCTGGGATCTCTTTGTTCCATACATCAATCCCTGTTCGTTTGAATGGAGGGAAACCTCTGTCAGAGTGGGACATGAATAAGTTGGCGTTCGTGACAGACCGTGTGCTATGACTATGAACATCACTGCAATATTGGAAATAGTGTTGCAGAGAGACTGGGACTTGCAGCTAATTTATTTTATACATTACTTTGGCCAGTTCAAAGATATAGATAACGCTAATTTTGAGGATACGAAACTTTTTGTTATATGGATCAAGTCGACTATAGAGTGGTATTCTGGCAATTGCTCTTAGAGCTTTGTTCTGGATCACCTGCAGCTGGTTCAGTAGGGTTTTGGTAGCAGATCCCCAAACTATAATGCCATACTGTACGTGGGAATGAATGATAGAAAAATAAAGAGTGCGTAGAAAAGGTTTTCGAACTATTTGGTTAAGCTTCCATAGCACACCAACATTTCGTGAAACTTTTGCGCATACATTGGTAATATGCTCTTGCCATGTCAGACCTGCATCTATATGAATACCGAGGTACTTGATAGACTTGCATAGGTCTAGCTGTTGGCCTGGAATTGCCAACTTTCCTGCATACTTGGTGTGATAAGGTGTGATAACTTTTTAATAAAAACTGTCTTGATTGATTTTATTCTCTGTTTCAAGCGATCATGGATTTTCCACAGCGCTGCGACTGTGGTTTTCGACACGGCGTTCTCGTTGCGAAAAACGACATCGCTCCTACTTGATGGGCATATGTTCCAAAATCTATGAGTAGAACAGTAATGATGAAACCTGATGAAGGTGAAAATGGCACTGCCCGGATTCATCGATAATCCCGTGATATTTCACCGAAATTTTGCGACACCTGAACTGTTCCAATTCTCGGCTTGCATGGGCTTGCATGATGACATTGTTCAGCTTGAATACCCGATTTTGATGGATAAACATAAATATATCATCTCACAAAATTACACTAGGACTAGGATATATGATGATTTGATTCAAGGATATATTCTAATTAGAAATTTCTCACCGAATAATCAATCCATTCTGTGAGAATTACGGGCATCAAGTTTCATTTTAGTGTAGGAAAATTTTGAGTTCAGACCAAAGTTCATTATCTTCAATCAATAGTTGTGGATGACAATCGAATAGAAAACACTATCACTGAGGTCGGGTTGGATTTTGAGTCGCTGCGCTTCCCCGCTCATATTTGATAGAACGTGTTTCCAGCGCCGTGACTAAGTTTCTGACTTACAGCAGACACCGACTTGACAGTTGGCCTACATGAAGTGGACACTGGGGATTTCAGACGGAGATTGTTTCTATCGAAAACTCAAACCCAATGTGACGAGGATGATGATGATAATAATACGCCAGATTAATCCGTCTCATTATTTGCTGTAATAAATGCAGAACAACTTTGGTTTTATGATTCAGGCGTGGTGAGGGGTGACGGCGGGCGCTAGCACTTTATTTGTTGTCTAGGGCGGCGGTAGCTGAAAAAACGTCGGGAAACACTGGTCTACATTATACAGTATGGGTGAACTGCAAGCCCTCATTGTTTGACCCAAGCGGCCGAGTTACAGCAACAAATGATTCTGATTTTGTCAAGTGGTAACCAATGTTTGGTCACATTTCCATCAGCTTTAGAAGTAATGTTATCACTTACGAAGCAGGACGATGGATTTATTCATTCCCAGCATCAAGGTATAGTGACAAAGACTGCAACAATTTGTGATTTCGTCATTAATTTTGCGTTGCTAACGAAACCGCAGTTTCCAATTTTCTTTCTCTACGCAACTGAATTGCAATTTGTAAATATTATGTGTAAGTTTTTTAATATTGTCAGTAATATCAATTACAATGTTAGTTCCAAACAAATTCTATACTATTGACAATTTTAAGAGACCTTTGAAAGTACTTGAATTCATATCCCAATAAATGTTGTTGGAGTCGGAGTCACGGGCACTTTTACAAACTCCGAACCCGACTCCAGCCACTATTTTCCGAACTCTCACTCCAAGTCCGACTGCAAGTAGCGCTCACAAATTTTTGTGACTCCGACTTTGACTCAATAGAAGGAAAAATTGGCGAAACTCATATTCCGACTACCAACTCAAACTCCGACTCTACTACCCTGCTTAGTACCGCAGTACAGGATAGAAGATTCGTTTCGTTTTTAGGTTATTAAAATGGCAATATTTAGTTCAGGCAATTACCGTAACTGTAAATCTTACTACGTTGAATTAGACCACATATAAAGCTACACTGTTAAAAAAATACCTGTAAATTTACTGCTCAAATAGCAGGCAGCAGTTTTACTGCCGTCTGTAAAGGTAAATACTGCTTCCAGAAAGTCAATTAAATTACGGCGTTATAGCTGTAAGATTTGTTACTGGTTTGCCAGTAAATTTACTGCCTATTGTAAAACTAAAAACTGTTTCCAGAAAGTCAATGAAATCACGGCTAATAGCAGTAGGATTAACACTGTTTGCTAGTAAATTTACTGCCTTTTTGTAAAGCTAAATACGGCTCTTTGACGTACTACGTAATCACGGCACAATCACAGTATTATTATGCCCGATTTGCTGGTATATCAACAGACAATCTCCTTGCCCCATAGACCTGGTCACGAAACCACACACTAATCATCAATCAAGGATGCAGCGTCGAAGCATTTATTGATGTATTCATGGAGCTTTTTTCAGCAACTTCGCAAACTTGATCACTTTAGGGTGAACGTCACTTTTTCTTTAGGGTGAACGTCACTTTTTCTTCTTTTAGAAGACTTTGAGCCTTGCTCTGCTATCCCAGCAAAGTACCTGCAAATGAAATAGATATTACTAACAGGGACAAAGCATCAAAGAGATTGCCAGCTGAGTGTGATGGTGTATTCTGGTACAATTTAGGTCAGGGGTGGCCAACCTTTTCAGCCGAAGGGCCACATGAGATTTACAAACCATTGCGCAGGCCACTTCAATATGTATAACCTTTTAGTAGTCGTCAAATAAAGAGCAAACCGGGTTAGGTAACGGTGAAAACAAGACTTGTATTACAACGCATCAAAATCGATAACAATTATGTTATTAAAATCCGAAGTACATAGCCACGCCAAGCGCGAAAATTGTTTAAAGTTAATGAATGAATTCGGTCAATACTAATTGCACTTTAAATATTGCGGGTCACCTCCGTATACTGCTGGGTTCATTTGGCAAGGACTGGATTATTCAGGGCCTGAACATAGTCATAGTCATCAACATCCTGTATTTCGCAGTCAGGCTGATCAATTTTTTTGCTGGCCTTGCAAGTTTATAATAAATCACCTGGGTAATTAATTTTTTGAAATTATAACTAATTATGAGAATTACCTCATGGGCCACTCAAAACCTTCTCGCGGGCCACGGGTTGGCTAATGGCCCTCCGATTTACGTAGACCAGGGTTGGCCAATTTAGAAAATTACACCGAGGGCACTCACAGTCCCTCGGGTTGGCCAATACGAAGCATATCTACACAAGTACTCTAGTAGTTAGTATGGGATGTATCAACAGAGACTGCTTCGGACAAGAATTAAAGACATAAGTTGTTGTCTTATAAAGCATATGTAGGTAGGCATAATTAAGATCAGAACGTGTTTCGGTGAGTCCAGGTGCATAGGCTATAATTGTTTTCACTTAAATTCAGTATAATCTGTTTCAATTGTGGTCTCACTCTCACTCATAGCTCACCTTTGCATGAACTCCAATGTAGCTGTTGCTTCTTCTGGGTACTCCATATTTAAAACATAGAAGCAGACGAAAAAATAAGCTACTGCAGAGTAGAAGCATTCTGTCGAATAAATGATCGATTTTTCGGCGGTGACCAGAAACTTTTCTGGACAGTGGACGGTCGAGCCTAAAAATGCACGGGTATTATAGTCAGATCTACATCATACCAATTTAGAGGTGGTTATGGTAAAGAATGCCTCCTTTATCAGAGTGTTCAAGAAGGTTTGACCAATTGGCTACACTAACTTTCCACGCTAATTCCTAAAATTTAATAACGCATGCTGACAGGAATTGATGTAATCATAAGCATAAAACGTCACTTCCAAAACTATTGCATTGCAATCTAAACAATAACTTACCGATTGCGATCAAGAATGGATGATTTGGAGCCTCCTCCACGAAGTCTCCTCGAACACTTTCCTGAAAACAGATATGGATTATCATTACAGCACACCTTCATCGACATCACTTGGATGGCGACTAATGACTGGCGCAGGGGACAATGATTCGACAACTCGAATCTGAATCGAGTATCCATTTTAATCGTGTACTGAAAGTATACGCTTCTTACCACTGAAAGTTGATTTAGCAACGAGAATTATAGTGTCGATACTAAGTTTAAGTGTTGGAACCTTGATTGGCGATATCGCAGTGTTGGGATCAAGTTACACTATCTTCGAGTCACATGTCATCTCGAGTCATTGCGCATTTTGACTCGACTCAAGTCAAGTCGCTCAATTTTTGGAGGTGACTCGAGTCAAATCAATTCACTCGGTGTTTGGAGGTGACTAGAGTCAAGTCAAGTCGAATTTTTAAAGTACGATACGGGTACATTGAGTGATTGGTTAGCAATCCGAACTTATACCTGATGCAGAGATTTAGTCGGCATTGATTACTTACGACTTGAAATTGATCCCTAAATTTGCTTTGAGTAAATCTGCATTTCTGAAGCATCGAGTCAAGTCATGACTCGAGTCATCCCAACAATGCGGTATCGTGGCATACGAAACATATAGTACAAAGGCTACCATTTTATGATTTGAGGAATGGTGGACAAGAAGGCACGCAAGGGAAATTAACACACAAATCCTGGTATAGGCGTATTACTACGAATAAAAACAAGGCATTTTTCTTACCATTCGCCTGAATATTTGCGAGATTGGCTCATCAAAGTATGAACATAGTGACTCGGTGCATGCCAATAGAAGCCTATATGATTGCGATTGAAGAATTTCGCATATTGTCGAAACTCTTTCCATTGTGGTGACAACCTTCACCGACTTCACATTTTCAGCGCCCTGCAAAGAGAATTACTACCATTTTATAAAAGATAACAGCGAAGATAGCTGTCTGCAAACGTTTACACTAAATATTGAAATGGAACGAATTTTGTGGAGCTTTTCTCGGCAACAGACAATATAATCACGACCGAGACATGTAGTGACTAAGCATTATCTACATTAAAATATAGGGATAGCTGTTTATACTTACTTTTGAATGAGGCACCAGCTACTGTCCATCATGCGAATGATGCGTTCCTTTCCATCAACCCTACCAGTAAGCTTGGAGTAATGCGCGAACATATAGTGATCTTCAAACAGGATGGGCCACTTAATCCTGATTGCAGATACTGGCGCACGCTCATTGATTATTGATCGCTGCAGCGGATAAGTTGTCGCCATTAACGATCTCACTCTTCCAATGTCTCGTAGGGCTTTCCTGCTTTCTTCAAGCAGCCATTGCTGGTCTATTTCTAATTCTTTGATATTATTGGTAGGGGACGACCAATTAATGCAGCCGTATTCTTGC
>ATSW01126204.1:0-10129 GCA_000444245.1 Botryllus schlosseri | reverse complement strand
GTCTCAGACATACATGAGTTCAAAATTTGGTTAAAATTAAGTTTTTTAAGGTAAAAAAATGTCAAAATTTTGATTTACTAGGTCAAAATCTTCCCTTTGTTAGGTAAATAAAAATCGTCCTAATCTTAAGGCAATTCACGGATCGAATCGCGGCAGTGGATGTACGATTTCTGGCAATCTTATAGCTGGCGTCCAGAGCGCAGAATTTCATGAAAATGGTCTTGATCGATAGCTAACGTACGTCGCACTGATTCCAGAAATAAAAAAAATCGGATCAGGACACAGGAACCAACCCGAAACTGTTTGCATTCGATAGTAGCCTAACATTGATAGACTGTTCGGTGCCGGCCGTCTTTCGGACTCGAACATAAGTTGAGACCAAAATGCGACGTTGCGATTCGCGAATTGCGCTATCAAAAGGAATCGGGCTAAAAGACCGGCCCTAAACTTGACGGAAAATTCCCATATTTTCTTCGAATCCGTTAATCTCGATGTTCTAGCGCAGAAACGGCGGGTGCCGACTAGGGCTTGGCATAATGATCCGAGTACTCGAATCTGAATCGAGTATTAATTTTAATGAGTCGAGTCGAGTAGCCAATAGTGAACTGTGGAAGACGATTGTTTCGAGTCCTGACATATTATACGCTTCTCGCCACTGAGAGTTGATTTATCAACGAGAATTATAGTTTCGATACTAATTTTCACTGTTGAAGCCTTGAAACCTTGATTGGCGGTATCGTAGCATACGAAACATATAGTACAAAGCGACGAAGGTTACTGGACGTAACGCATTTCCGAAGTCATGATTATCCCACAACATCGTCACCACGTGGAATGAAATCGGTATGGTCCGAAAAATACCAAAGTTTCANTTATAAGATGGATAACAGGCATTATNTTCTTTGTGGTGGCATAAAAGGTACATATTTGAACTTTGACAGTTTTACATTCTGGTATGACGNCATAATTGGTGANACTCGATTACTCGACTCGACTCGAAGCATATTNCNTGATTCAGTATCGAATCACTTAGGTACTCGATTTTGCCCATCCCTAGTGCCGACTGTCGCAATCCGACTGACTGTCGCAATCCGGCCTATAACCGCAGATGTGGGAGCGGGGCATCACGATTTTCGCAAACCGCTAAGAAGCGATGACGCGTGACCTCGATACGGCAGATTGCAATGGCACCACTGGTGGGGAACTTTTAGCTACAGTTCGAACACGGTAGATGATGATGGTGATGAAAATGGATGATGATGCTAAAAAAAATTCACATGTTCAACTTTAATTTGAGTCGACATCATACTTGGAGCGAAGTGCCCCTTCAAGTCGCAATGACAGAAAATCGATATTGAAATTACTCCGAAAAGAAACTATGATCATCACCTGCTCGAGGCGTGTTGCATCATTCACCAAATCGACGTATATTATTACCCATCATAATTCAGACGTCATTTGCCGAATCGATGCAGATGATCCGAGAGCTTTTTTCGTAGAATTATTGAATGACGCAGGTGGTCACGTGATGTTGTTTACGCCACTCAACTGAAAGAGTAAAATCGAGTCTTTCCAGAATCTAGATTTATGCTGTTGCGTTGTAGGGTATTGCTGGGTAGGGTTACCATACGTCCTCTTTTAAGAGGATTTGTCCTCTTCTTTGACTTTTTTGAAAGTGTCCTCGGAGGACGCCCTTTTGTCCTCTTTTTTGAGATTTTGTCCTCTTTTTTGAAAATTTAGTTAAGATTTAGAGGAAATTGCGAGTGATATGCCGTAAATTAGCACAGAAGTGACGCTCCGGCGGGTATTTCGGAGTGAAAAACGGTGAATTTTGCTCTGAGCGAAAAGATGACCTTTTTTTTTATTTTAGTCATCCACCTAGATATGTGGAGAGAAAAACGGTATTTTGAGCTCTGGGCGGATCGGTTTTGCAAGTCTCAAATTTCTGAAAAAGTGTCCTCTTTTTAGATTTCCAAAATATGGTAAGCCTATTGCTGGGCACATGATACAAATATAGCGCCATATCCTGTCACAGTATAGACCGGTTTACCTTAGTTATCTATAGTCTAAGACGGGGTATTGATTAAGAACGCGAGCTATAAGTTCTTCCTGCACGAAATTGATTGTCATACTGCCGGGTACGACCCGAAATAATTATATTGTATATACTTTACATCAAAGTGCGAACTCTATAGCAGTGATGACGGGGTACTAGAGTTGTGCGTTTAATATATCTCTTGATTCTCAATTGGATTGGTATCAGCTATCAGGAATCTCTCTGCCTCAGGTTCATATTTCTATTGATCTGCCGGCATATTTACAGAAAAGAATCATTACACCGTATTGTTGACTAGAGTTGCACGCTATCTTGAGGTTGTTGATAATGAAAGGACCAAGCATTGACGATTCCAGACACATCGTAAATCAAGGTATGACAGGAATACCTCAAGCAAACCACCATGCTGGTCCGATGCAAGCAGAATATCTGAATGAGCAGATCATTCCCAATTCAAACGGAAACAATAGGTACATTTTGAAATATACAATGATTGTTTAGCCTCTCAAGTGTTGCAAGANGCCAATAGTCATTATCAATTTTAGCGCTTCCCGCATNCCGTATGGAAATTTGGGATCACGAATGAGTGGATTCCCTAACATCCAAACGCNGCCAGAAAACCCACAAAATGGAGCAGAAGATCTGTTTGCGGACTATGCATGGATGGGTGACGAAGACGAATTTGATAGACAGGTCAGAAAATGTTGTCACNAGTGTAATATATTAGGCCTATATATTGACTCNACTTGCTCANTTGATATAATACTTACNGTANTGCTAACTGTCATCACATTTTCTTCCACATCCACTGCAACTGCAATGATAATAATTCTGCCAATAACATCGCACTGTAGANANANAGANAGATGGTCTTATCTGGAATACANTAGTACGACGTAGCTAATGTTTAATTCATCTCAGGTAATTGAACAAATGGAACAAGAGGCTTTTTTTGAGGCCTGCGTTCAGCAACTATGCAGTGATGACACACCAGACGAATGCACATTGCCTGGCCAAGGTTTGATTGAATACGCTTTTATTCCTCAATATATCAATACTAATTATTTGGAACTTGATTTGNTTGCAGGCGATGGCTATTCATCCCAGNTACCAAATGAAAGCATGGGTCGTTTGACNATCAATGAACCACGATCAAATGTAAGATGTGTGTAACACGAATTNAATACAGTATCTTACTTGCGTTGTNTTTTGCAGACTGCTTTGAACCCGAATGCCGTCGAATTCGTGCCACGCAGGGTTGTCACACAAAAATGATGATTTGATTATTTTTTTTTCTCTTTAAAATTTTCAAAACTTTTGACCACACTGTTAAATTTTCATGTTCGTTCCAGGCTGTGTCTTGTGTTCTTACATGGTCTATTGCAAAATTTTTGATACCGTACCTCTGGTCTTGTGAAATTCTGTGTTAGTGGCAATGACTTGATAAGTGTTGATGGACTGCAGATTCTTGGAATGGGATATTGATTTTTNAAAATGGGATGCTTTAATTTTGTGGAGGTGTAGTCGNGATCTGCCTTTTCGTTGTTTGGTACTTCACTTTATCTAATTTGAATACTCTTGTTGCTATTTCCTAATGCACGAATTCATGTCATCAGCTTTTACTGCCGTGCGACTGCCAATATTGCTGCTTTGTAGTGGCAAATATTTCAATTTATGCACGGGTTTTGTTGATAACTGTGGAATTTGAACGGTTGTGGTCAGAATTGTTTGAAATTCAAAAAAATATTTTACTGGAAGTATTTTACTATGAGGTGAAATTAACTAGGGCTAAATTGAAAAAAATAACAATGTATCTTTGAGGTGTTCATATTGAAAGTCAAAATACTGATTGTGTAAAACATTGCTTGACAAATATGTTTTAATAAACTTCGTTGTTTTTGCTTAATTTGGCAGTTTTGGGTATTGCTATATTCGCAGGGTTTTGAGAGATAGTCAGATAATGTCTGATACGTCTGGGTCAATCGACGGAGCTGTACTTGTATATGAATTTTATAATATATCGTACTTAGTGACGTAATTGTAGCCAGTTTCGAAGATGAGTAAACCATCCTGTACTACTGCCCCAAGTGCACACTAGGGCTGTTCAAAAATATCTTTTTTCCCGGATCCAGCCATTCACCGATTAAATTGTCAGGTCAGGTTACCCTAAAAAACGCTGCACACCAACTTTGGTTCAATTCTAACAAATATAGAACTCTGCAAAGCGAATCAAAATTTTTAATTTATTAGGGGAAATGGAAAAAAAAAATTCCGAATTTTTCTGCCAACCCCATGAAATTGTTGAGCTGTCTTCAAAGACGATGCAAAATAAATTTGACTCAATTCTGGCCAGTAGAAGCGGAGCTTTGTGATTTTTTTTATGATAATCCTCGGATTATCCTTGAATAGTGGATAATCCGAGAATTATCAACGAAAAACTCACATAACTCCGCTTCTCCTTCTACTGGTCGGAATTGAGTCAAATGTTGTAGTTAATTGAATTCTTTCTGGTAATATTCACTGCAGCTACAATATTCTATGTGAAGCAGTGTTGGGATGACTCGAGTCAACTCTTTCAGATAACTTGACTTGGCGTTTGAAAAATGTGGATTGACTCATGGTTCGAAGAAAAATTTTCGAGTCAGTTTCAAGTCATCACAAAATCGGTGTTGACAGTGTCGCTGTACCTTTACGTCCACTTTCTCGTCACGCTGATGTGAGCATTGAGTCCCAAAAAATTGTGCCGCCTGGTTTTACTGTGTCTCCGACGGTATGTCACGAATAAATTAACCGCAAAACGTAGGGGTTACATCCTCCTGTCGTAGACTAGCAGTCTATATATCTATAGCAGTGTATTTCTGCTCAGTGTTCACAATAACGAACCTTTGGTGCGGTATGTTTTACATGGGACTGACATACTGCAGTTTGTGGATTGTGTAGCTGTAGGAGCTGTATTATCAATTTGTTCCTACTTTTGTAGTTTAAGATTGAAGCAATTCTAAATCAAGATTTTGGAATGTAACTAAATGCAAATAGTGTATTTACTGCAATTCTGCTTTTCACACGCATGAACTACAAATGATTTGGAATAAAACTCTATTATGTCCAGTCCATACAAACAATGTCAAAAGAATGATTGATAGAATAATAATTATGACATAACTTGTTTCAGCAGGCTACCACCATTATTTCAATTCCGATAATGCACTAATGAAGTCACTAAATAATAAGAAATAAAATTAAAATAATCGTGAAAGCACCTAAAAGTAGTCCCGAACAGACCTTACGACGGTCTCAAATATTTCTCAGCTGACATACGGTTATTGAAGAAAGGAATTGTCAGAAAGATGTTTTGTGCGATCAACAACATGGATGTGTTCGCAGCCAAACGCTTGCTTCTTCACACAAGGCAATGCGAGGAGCACTGGCACAAACACAGGGCGAACGATCGACTTGAAATCGGGTACAGTGACTGAACTAGGTAGGAATAAAATTAACGGCAGAAATGTCAAACTTGATCGCGAAAGAACTCAAACGTAGACAGTGTCTTTGTCGGTTTCGTCAACCTCCAGCATGCAGGTCTTGATCATGTCCCTCTGGGCTTCGGCACGAACTATGTTACGATCCGTTTCACCTTTCAAAGGTCTCCGCTTCTTGGACTTGTCAACCTGCGCGTAGATAGCTTCCGACTGGCCAACTCTCATCGGCTTGGCAATCGGTTTCGCGTACAAGGCTTCCACGTCTTCATAGTTTGGATCCTCGTTCGAATTTGGAGGGTCTGGTGGTTCGTTGTACAAGTACCTGGTCGGCGATTCGACTTTGCTCGATTCCACCGCTGTCAAATAAGATCTTCTAGGAGTCGGCACAGGCTTTGTGCGCGGTGTTAATGACTTGGAGCTGCCAGCTTTCAACGAAGAAATCTGCGGTTCTCTTTTGCACCACGTTGGAGGCCCATCGTTTACGTGATCGTAACTGTTGTCCCCAAGGACAGTGTCAGAACCGAGAGACTGTGACCTTGCTTGTGACGCCGTATACGACTCTACCGAGTTCAGAATATTACGCGGCAGGACTCGGATTCTGGTTTTGTCTTTTCTTGCTTGTACGTCCTTGTCAAGAACAACTACTTCGTAGCAGTGTTTCTCGCGTCGGTTTGGATGATTTTTGTTGGCATGGGGAGATCTGGGGATGCCTTCAGAATCAGACTTGTAACCTGGAAGAGAGACATTTGATTGTGAATAAAATAATGTAGATACGCAACAAGCGACCTCAATGATGACACTGATTTCATGGCCAGAGGTCAGAGGTCCTCAGTAACAAAGTATTTATACTTCTTCAGATTACTTGGAGTAGCTTTTGCCTACATGCACTGCTTACTCGAGGGATATGTTTTTAGACAACTTCCAATTCTATTTAACACTTTTTTAAGCATCACTACTTACTGAAAAGTAGAAAGCAGTTTTGGGGTAAGTTTTCATCACCTTTATGAGTGAAATTGTCATATCCTGTACAAATGAACTCGTGTACCACGGTAACTGAATATATTGTGGCAAATTGCACCTATTAATAGTATCATTTGGAAATTTTGGGTTAGCCACGAAGACGCTCCCTGCAAATTTAAAAGTAGTCAACTCCACATCATATCCCGTATATCGTTACTTCTAACGAACGATTGACTACTTTCACCACGATTGATCAAAACAAGATCTATCGTTCCCCGAAATCATAATATTCGTGTCAGGTGTATTNCATCGTTACCTGACGAGGCGTTGGATATGTGAGTGTAATCAGACGTCAGACTCGATTGGCTCTTTCGTTCTTCCGACGCGCTCTCGCCTGCGGTCAATTTGGATTTTCCAGAAAACATTTCCGGCCTTGGAGGCTTTCTTGGTGGAATCTTCCTGTCCAAATTATCGTCGACGGATGACGCCGATGAGAGGCTTGCTTTAGTTTGTGACTGGCTGGTGACGGAAGGCTTTGTTGTATGATTCTAAACAACAATACAAAGTGTTACCGTAACAGCCAACTTGAATGAGTAGTATCGAGCTTAAGTCTACATCAATATCCAATGATGACCTGCCGCACAGTTGATGGTCTCCCGAATAGCTTCAAGTACTAAAATTACTAGACACCCATGCTACATTACATGAAGAAATTGACCTGTCCTCCATCGACCAATACGTTAAGATTATGCATAAAGCTCGCTGCCTTGTGCATTGAGTCAAGCTGTCACAAACGATATGCAATTAAAACTAGGCCTACATGAAATGTGTACAATTTAACATAAAATCAGCAGTTCCAGTGTTTCCATTAGCTCAAAACACACAGATTAGACTGTGATGCAACGAACGGATAGGAGGATGTCGAAACGACCATGGTCATCAACCCTCCATCCACTCGGCCTACAGGTTTTACTAGAATTCAGACCCGATGTACTACTGTTTAATCCTGATTTTTCAGATGTCGATCTTTCGACACTTTAAGTCTTTTCATTTTCACCTTAGTAGGTATCTTTCTTATATGACTTTTTTGAAAAGATTTCGTAATGGCGACGCAAGGGAGGGGTCCAGATAAACCTACGACACTTTCAAGTGTGCTGCAGCCAGGACTGTAATATGTCGTGCCTATAGCGGTGGATTAACCAACTATGCGAATTTCTCTTATGGGAGTTGGAACTTTTGGGTTCTAGATGAACATTTACGGAAAGGCTCCTCATTCGCATTCATACCTTGGCTTCGTGTGAGCTACTCGAAGGCGGCATCGGTGCTTTTCTCTTTTTCTTTCCCCTTCTCTTGGAAGCGGAAGATTTCGGCAGATGCGGGGAATCCAGAAGAGTGTCATCGGAAGACAAAAACACGTCGTCGGAACTGAGGCCGACATCGCTCGGATACGTTTCGGAACACGACTCGGAAGCAAAGCAGCTTTTAAACCCCTCGTTCTTTGCGGGTTTGAGAGACGCTGCCGCTTTTTCACGATGTTTCTGTCGTTCGCGGACCCTCTCTTCTGACGGTCTTCGCGGCACTGGGGGCTTCGCGAACTCTTTTTTATTCTTAGACGATCGCATCGAGCTCCTGTAAATAGCCACAATACAAAATGAATTCTAGAAACGTTACACCTTAGGTAGCGCGCAGAATTCATACCGAGTTTCCTGTCTTGGGTTGTAAGATTGTTGTGTACAGTGGTTACATTTGTACAGAGAGCCCTGTGCCTACTCATTCTCATTCTGTTTTCTATGTATCAACTTGGCAATTCCCAAGTAGTACATATTTTCTGTCTTCAGTAGCTTAATATAGTAGAGTTAAACCACGTCTGCATAATAACTTTTGTGATCTTATTATATGTAATACATTTAATACATCTACATACTAAGCCCCAGACACCAATAGCTCATTGCAATCTTGAATGCAGATAAGCTTGTTTACACTTAGTTAATCCACATATGATGAAAAATTCAGAGGAAGCCAAGTAGCTTCTTTTCTATTTTACTGATATGGCAGTTTCAGGTAAGATTATCATCAAGATAAATATTGCTTTTTCCGTTGACCATTCTCCAAAATTTAAACTGCTTTTCGATAAGAACTAAATGTCATATCTAAAGTTTTTAAATAGTTAAATCTCATATATTTATCAACAATCATGAGTTAACCAAATATTGTTAAACAATTGGACCTGTGTGAAAAACGATCTTTAAGCTACAGTAAATCACTCGGGAGAAGGGCCTACTCGGTATATTATTGAAGCCTACGCTACTAGTATGCTACTGATGTAACTTGAGAAAGTTGCACAAAATGCTCACAATATTCCATCGAAGCTCTTTGTCCTCAATCTGCTTCCCTTTTTTGGAGTATCATTGTTCATTGTATTCTGGACATCTTTCAGCTTTGTCACTTTAGTAGCAGACCGGTTCAGAGCCCCATTAAACAAACCCGCCCACGGTGTGCCTGCCGCGTTGGGATCGCTGTGATCGCCAAGGGACTGAGCCTGCATTGCAGTTTTCTTCACTAAATCGCCAATACTGACAGCTTCATCATCAGATCTCGCTGGAGAATCCATGCCTTAAAACGAGAGATTCTCAACAATGCCGCCATGTCATTACAAACAGCCCAGCGGAGCGCGTACTCACTCAGTTGCTTGTAAATCTGAGCGTTTCGTGATGGCGAATCGAATAACAATTTGGCCGGGGAATTGTAAGGTTGCGGGGACGCGATAAACATGGGTCTGGCCCCCATCTTGTTTGGCAAGTANGCTCTGTTCCACGCTGAGCAGTCGTTGCGATGTTGACGGATATTTCTACAAAAAAAAATCATCGCAATCATTGTCTACCGTAGTTCATTCTACCAGGGTTGGTGCCCCCACATTTACCTTGGAAAATAAAATATCCAANCACAGATGTGATTTNCTAAGCGATTTCACCGGGTGTCGTATCAGTTTATGTAAGGCACAACANGGCGCTAATCTGCAAGTATCCATGATACTCAAATCCTTGGAGGTTTTCATGGAGACAAAATGACTTGAAGTGGACAAAAGGATTCAAATTGAGTGGTGGACGTCATTTCTTCCCGATTCCTATAAGTGCCATAATAACTACCGTATATTATCAGCAACCAAGATCTTTATATTATTAGAGAAACTTGATGTTGGGATGCGTAAGTGTCAAGCGGCTAAACCTTAAATATATTTGTGGTAATATCATTATCGTCAAGCAGCAGATGTCACGATGTCTAGATATTTTTCACAAGAGTTCACAAGAGTCATCATTTCTCCACCAAGTTATATAAAAGATCATAAATTCAACTATCTGTTGTTTAGTTCTATAACGTGGGTTCTTGGGAGCCTGCCACCAGGAATCGAACCTGATACATTTGGTTTGTGAGACCAGAGGTGTAACCACCGAGCTGTCAACCAAGAAATGTATATTGAAAATAACTCTAGAATAGTTAGAACTGACTTAATTTTAAAAAGCACGCACAAACAACTCGGATAAAACACATGCCTGATCCATCGAGTCATCTCATCCTTGGTGCTGGCTGAAAACAAGTGACGATTTTCGAAATCCCGTATCTGGAAACTGTTCGG